>JAQZBX010073255.1:0-14946 GCA_029593785.1 Cabassous unicinctus | reverse complement strand
CAAGTGATTTTGATGCAGGAGGTCTGAAGAACACACATATAAAAACACTGACATCGAGCCACTTTCAGGTTGCTCACCATGAGGAAAAGAATGCTCCTGTAATTAGTACCTTTAAAGCTGTACTCACCTTATAAGCAGAGTAAGGCAACCTGAGTCATCTGGTTTCTGGGACTCTGGGATATATGAGGTGACAACATTTTTCTGTAATTAGTGGTCACACTGAATATGCAGATGCATCCCGTACAGAAGTAATGCATTGGATTAAATGCACGTTCAGTGTAAAAAGACCCATGGATGCATAATTTGGCACTTTCTATTTCTTCTGTGCCAGACATGTAAAGCTATTGTGGAGGACACATCAAAGACCAGGGCTTCTAATCTCTTGATCTGTTTCCTCTCCGGTGATCTTGACTTCAGTTCTATTATTACAATCCCATGACCACATCCTACACAATTTGGCTTCACACAGAACTGTTGAAACTCTGAAATCTTCCATTCAAATATTCCCTCAAAGACCACAGAGCTCTCTCCTTCCATCTCTTCATTTATTACTCCACCTAAGCAGAGTCTCACTGACCTCTGCTCTCGTGGCTCATCTCCCTTTGCTTCATTAGAATCCTCCTTCCTTTACTTCTTTTCTTGTTCATTTTGGATATCATCGCAACAATTTTCTTGGCACTATACACAGCCTTTTTCTTCATTGTATTTCCATCTTTCACACCTCACAAAACACAAACCCTGAATCAACCCAACTGACCATTTTCTCCATACTCTCACGAGGAGTTAGATGCTCACAAAAACAATGCAGATTATTGCTACTATAAATTCATGATCTACAAACCTCAACTGGGTTCTTGATACTCCTAAGAAATTGTACTAGTCCATACTTCTTAGAGTCTCCATCATAGCTGTTTTCCAAATCTTTGCAACTCTCTTCAAATTTCCTGATCCCACCAGTGACTCCTTGCTCTCAAGGGATCAATTCACCACCCATTTCATAGAGAAAATAGAGCACACCAGACAAGAATCCCTAAATTTTCCATCCCTGAACAAAACACATGTACCTGTCCCTGCCCCTGCTCCTGCCCCTGTTATAAGGTATAAACTATTCCCTTTTCTGTCCCTAGCAAAACCATCCATTGTGCTGTAGATCTATTTTCCTTCCATTTTTCTTAAAGTATCATCTGTGAAACACCTGCATTGTTATCCTCTAGTACTTGGACAACGTACAGCATCTTGAGCCTCATTCCTATCTTCAGAATCAGAAAATCTAGATTTGGCATTAAAAAATTGTGCATTTTTAAACTTTTTCCAGGAGACATTTGTTCTCCTTCATGTATGACAATGACTGCCCTATTGCCTCATGGGAGACCTTCAGTATTCATTTCCCCTCTGCCCTGTGTCTTCAGCATCAACCATCAATATTTAAACTTGCATGACTCTTTCTAATCAACCTTGGCTATCTGTTCCCTAACCACTTAGAGTCCAGGTTTTTTTCTCTTCTGTTTCACAGACAAATTTCTTAGAAAAGTTGCTCCACTTCCTTTCTACAACTTTCTAAGATCACATTCCCTTTTCAATCGACTGCCCACCACCACCACTCCCATCTACTGAAACTATATTCAAAGTCACTATCCAGCTGTTGCTGAATCCAGGAGATATGTTTCTGTCCTCATCTTACTTGATGTGTTAGCAGTACTTAACTCAGCACACTTCCTTCCTTCCTCAAACTCTCCCTTTCCTGGGTGTCCGTGACTCTGTCCTGCTTCTGTCATAGTGGACTCCTATTCTCTGCCCATCTCTTAAATTAGAGTGTATTACAAATTTCTTTTCTAGGATTTATTCTCTTTTAATTTACCTATGGATTGCATGGGAAATTCCATCTACTTCAGTGTCTTTAAATATGTATAACCTGATGAACTGATGAATCCCAAAACTGAATTCTAAGCCAGAGTTTTCTCTTGAGCTCCAGTTCCACCATTTCCATCCCACCCCTACAGATTGCCCAAGCTTGTTCCTGTTCTATGTTCTCTACCTGATTCTTGCCTGGGCATTGTTTTTGACTCCTCCTCCTTTACCCCCACATCAGAGCAATCACCAAGTTCTATTTATTCTAGCTCCTAAGGGTCTCAGGTCTATTTATTTCTTCTTCTTCCTCTCTTCTTTGTTTTATTCCCTTCTCCTTCCTTCCTTTTCCTTCTTGTTTCAGTTTCCTAGGATGCTGGAAGGAGATACCATGAAATGGTTCTGCTTGAACAATGGGAATTTATTAGCTTAAAGTTTTGAGGCAGATAAAATGCCCACGTCAAGAAATCAAGGTGATGCTTTCTTCCCAAAGACCAGTTGCCAACGATCCTTGGCTCTTCTGCCATTTCATTGATTTCAGCTTCTTGCTTCCACGGCTTTTCTTTCTCTCTCTGTATTTATTCCATTTATAAAGGACTTCAGTAACAGGCTTAAGACCCATCCTGAATGAGGTGGGCCACACCTTAACTGAAGGAGCCTCCTCAGAAGGTTCTACTTACAATGGGTCCACACCCACAGGAATAGATTACCTTTAAAAGCATGTTTTTCTGGGGTACATACAGCTTCAAACCACCATACTCCACCCTCTGGACCCCAAGAAGGCATGTTCTTTTCATATGCAAATACATTCATTCTATCACAATATCCCAAAAGTCTTAAGTGATTTCAGTACAACGCTAAGTACAAAGTCTCATCAAAATCAGTTATAGGTGTGGTCTGACCTGGGGCACAATTCCCTTCAGTCCGTGGACCTGTGAAACCTAGAGAACAATTCATCTGCTTCCAGTATACAAAGGAGGGACAGAAATGGATAAACATTTCCATTCCAGAAGGGAAAAATTTGAAGGAAAACAGGGGTCATGGGTCCCAAACAATTATAAAACCCTGCGGGACATATATTAGATTTCAAAGTCTACAGTCATCTACGAAATGATGTTTTGTCCTCCAGGCATGACAGAGCAGCAGCACCAATCCTTCTTAAGCATTTGCACAGCAGCCATGCTCTCCCTGAAACCTGGGGTGAAGGCTCTACCCTCTTCAAGCAGTGGGGTGATGGCCAGACTCTCTCTCCACAATATCTGGGGAATATGTTCTACCTTCTCTGAACAATGGAGTGACTGACTGTTCCCCATCATCCTGAAGCAGCTGGATTGATAGAAGGGTGGAATGGCCTTTTGAAGACTCAGTTTTGGTGCCAACTAGGTGGCAATGCCTTGCAGGGCTGGAGCAGTGTTCTCCAGCAGGCTGTATATGCTCTAAAATCAGCATCCACTTCATGGTGCTGTTTCTTCCATAGCCAGGATTCATGGGCCCAGGAATCAAAGGGTGGAAATGGGAGTGGCACCACTCACTATTACCCCTAGTGACCCACTAGAAAAAATTTTGCTTCTTGTCCCTGAAACCTTCAGCTCTGCTGGTCTACAGGTTTTAGTTCTGAAAGGAGGAATACTTCCATGAGGAGACACAACAATGATTCCATTGAGTTGGAAGTTAAGACTGTCACCTGGCCACTTTGGGCTCCTCTGCCCAAAGAAGGGAACTACTATACTGGCTGGGATGATTGACTATCAAGGGGAAATGGGACTGGAATTACATAATGGAGGTAAATAAGAGCTTGCCTGGACAACAGGAGATCTCCTAGGGCATCTCTTAGTACACCATGCTCTGTGATTAAAGTTAATAGAGAAATGCAACAACCCAATCCCATCAGGACTACCAATGGCCCAGAATCTTCAGGAATGAAGATTTAGACTTAAATCATCAGTAAGTTTATTGCCTCTATGGCTGATTACACCTACAATCAATTGAGGAGATTGCCTTCAACAATGAGAGAAGTCTCATCCAATCAGTTGAAGGCTTTAAAAGGAGAAGTGTTGATATCAGCAGTCAGAAGAGAGAATGTCCTTTTCTATTTCAGCCAGCCAGCTTCTCCTGGGGAATTCATCAAAAACCTTCATTGGAGTTCACAGCTGGCAGCCTGCCCTATGGAAATTGGACTTGTGCATCCCCACAACTGTATGAGGCAATTCGTATTAAGATCTTATAATATGTACAGATATCTCCTGTTGGTTCTTTTTCTCCAGAGGACCCTGACTAACATACTTCTTTTCCTGAATATTCAGTTCAAAAGCCATTAGACGGGGCCAAGGAAGGTATTCATCAACATCAGTGTATGGGGGCAGCTGGGAGCTGCAGGGGACCAGGGATGAGGAGGGCATGGACGTAGGAGGATGCCCCAGTGCGGGGTGTCAGAGGCTGAGCAGGATGAGAGCAGCAGGAAGTTACCAGGATGGCAAGGGAAGGGGTTACACTGATCCCTGAGGAGTTGGATTGGAACTGGAAGTACAGGTGTGAACTCAGGATTTTCTATATATAAAGATAGAGAGAAAAATAAATATAGATGTAATATATGTATCTGCATATCCTTAACTGTCAGCTGAGAGGCCCTGGGAGCCAGCATGATGTAGACAAGTGTTTTGTGGTAATAAAAAGTACTTGTTTATAGGAAATACACCCTAAAGTATTTGAGGAGGGAAGACTATCAGATGAGCAACTTACTCAAGAGGGGGGAAAATGTTCTTCCTACTATACTTGCAAATTTTCTATAAGTTCAAATTTGTTTCAAGATTTTTTTTTTTAAATCTATCCATTTTTTCCCACTTCCATTTGCATACCCTTGGTTAAGCTTCCTCTATCTTTTTCCTGATTTACTATCAGAACCTCCTACTCATCTTTAGGTTTCTACTCTCCGGGTCATAGTCCACTCTGCAGTGAGAGTGAAATTTTTAAAATCTAAAAATAATCGTGTTTCCCTTTGCTTTAAATACTTCATTTGTTCTCTGATGCCTTCAGAATATAACTGATCATCAGGCCCTGATGACCTGGTCTCTGGTCTCTTACCTCAAGTCTCCCCACAAAACCTGCCCCCCTGCTGCACTCCAGCCCCACTGAGCCAATGGCAGTTTCCCAAGCCTACCTAGTTTTCTCACCTCTCCACCTCGCTCTCTCCCATCTTCCCATCCTCTCATCCTCAGCTCACCTGAGATATCATTTCCGCTAGGAAACAGTCCCAGTTTGACCAAAAGTAAGTCCTGACAACTTTTAAGTTTAGAAATGAAATTTTATGAGTTTCCAATTTATAGAACTAACTCACCTTATTGCATTTCTGTAAGAGCCTGAGAAGTGCATCCCAACATTGATTCTGGCTCTAATGGTGGAACAAAAGCTTCTGATAAAAAGAAAGGAAAAGCAACAACAGCAGACATATGTGTGTGATTTGCTTTACAAATGCAAGTGTATCTGGACTGGATGTGAGTCGGGGTCACAATGAGGACTCCCAGGCCCCAATCCAATGTCACAACCAAAATTAAGTTAAAGTGACCCCTTTAGGAGGTTGACAGGACATCGCAGCTGTTCTGGTGTAGATGCGGGCAGATTGTTCTAGGTGATAGTGACTGTTACCACACAGATACTCTGGGGTATTAAATAGGTATTAAAAAGTAGACCAGCTGCAGATGAAGAGTCACTGAGCCTGGGAGGGGAAAGTCAAAGGCAAGGCTAAGATCTGAATTAAGTGAAATGCTTGCCCTTCAATGATACAAGGCAGGAGAAGAGGCAAACATTTTATGGACGCACTGACCCCCAAAGTAGAAAGAGTGAATATGCATTTTCCACCCCTCTTTGAAAAGCATTCAATAAAGTGACTAGCAGCTCCACCTATCAGGCTAGAGAGGTGATAACTGCATCCAAACATCTGTCAACAACTGGATCAGCCTTTCTCAAAAGGGTATAAGTGACAGGCTCAGATTTTCATTCTTTGAAACCCAAGTTGAAAGGCAGAGACCCAGAAGGAAGTGTAAACTGAACAAAATCAGACAAGGCATCACCATCCCAAATCCTCAAGATTGAGGAATGAACAACTATAAGGGGGGAAAGCAACCATAGACCAAAGTAGACTTATTAATATTGTAAATAATGGAAGAACTTGTAACACTGATATAAAGAGAATGGTTACCAGAGGTTCCGAGGTGGCGGGGAGGGAAGACTAGGTGGAACATGGGGCATTTTCAGGGCATTGGAATAAGTATAAACCACAGTGTAAACCATAGACCTTGGTTAGCAGCAATGCTTCGATATTTATTCATCAATTGTAACAAATGTACCACACTAATGTAAGATGTTATTAATAGGGAAGGATGGGGGAGGGGTGGGGAATATGGAAATCCCTTATACTTTTGATGTAACTTTTCTGTAATCTAAAACTTCTTTAAAAAATAAAGTTTATTATATATTTTTAAAAATGCAAGCAACTAGAGAAAGCAATAATATTCCTACTCCTCAGTCTCCCCAAACACTCAGGGTGGCCTCGTGCTAGGTCAGCTGTGGGGGGTTGAGCTAGGTGTACAAGGAACTGTAACCAGCAGCCACTTCTACAGCTGCCTGGGCACTTGGCCATTGCTCTCTGCTGTAGAGCCTCCAATGACTGGAGCACTGTATTCATTCACTCACTGTTCATTCAACAAATATTCACTGGGATCAGGCACTGGCAATATAGTGATTATAAGACAGACAAGATCCTTGACCTCACTAAGCTGACATTCCAGTTGGGGAGATATTAAATAGATAAAGAAATGCACATACAAAATAATGTCAGGCAGTGATGAGTAGTATGAAGGAAACGGACCTAGGATAAGAGAATACAGAGGCAAAGGGAGCCATTTTAGACGGTTAATACAGGCCCAAAGGAAGTGAGGGGGTAAGGCCTGTGAGTTCCTGGGGGAAACAGTTCTCAGCAGAGTAAACAGCAGGTGCACGGGCCCAAGGAGGAGGCGGCTTGGGGCCACTTCAAGAAGAGTAAGCAAGGTGGTGTTACCTTATCAGAAACTTAGCCAGGGCCAGAGCTTATCAGGCCGCGTTGGCTGCGGCTTTTTTCCTAAAGTGTGATGGGAATCTCAGAGGATTGAGCAGGGAAGTAACTTTATTGGCTTTATATTTTTTGAAGGCTCACTCTAGCTGCTGAGCGAAAAAGAGCCTGTAGAAGGGCAAGAGTGGGATCGGGGAACCCCGTTAGGGCAGCTTGCTCCAGCTGATGGTGACTGTTTCTACACGAATAGCTCTGGAGTACTAAGTAGGTATGAAAAAGTAGACAAGTGAAGGGGGCTAGAGCAGTATTTACAGTCAGTGCAATGCCAAGTGCACATGCCCTGCTGGCAGTGAGGGCTCAGGAGACTGATGAGGGCACCAAAAATAATAATTCTGGGCTTGCTATAGTCCCTCAGGTCCATGGCATCAGGAGCACAGCAAGCTTTGGGGATGACCAGATGACTCAATTCACCATCTTCACTAGGCAACGATCTGCATGGAAACTTCTCTGAATTTGCTGGAGCCTGAGGTATGACCAATACCACAGACAACATCCTACATGCATAGATCTGGCTAAAGGAAGCTGGGAAACAAGGCAGCCACCTCTTTTGGAAACCAGTTTCCATGGGTGGGCTGGAAGCTGAGAGTCCCAGAAAGCACCACTAGTCTCTGACTCAGCTCTTCCTTTTGCCATGAGTATGACTTTGGGGCCAGACTATGGAACGTAGGTGTGTTCTGTTTAAGAGAAAACTGTCGCTTCTTGTTTGTACTTAGGCACAGGAACCTGGAAAGATGTGGCGATAAGGGGAGCTGTGATTTCTCAACCTCACAGTTTTTCCTAGCGACATCAGTTATAGTCTTTCTGAGGCAAACCAGCCCACCTTTTGCTCAGTAGATCTAAATACTCATCAAAATTTGTTTTGTTAATAATGACATTTAATAAATGGCTTCTGTTTCACCTTTTTAGAATATGATCCACAAATCCTTCCTGGGACCTAAAGAGGTCTTGAACTTTTAAAACGACAAGCATTTCATTTAAAATTACTGGGCTAAAACACTTCACATAATAAGAGAAGTACGTTTATTTTAACACAGTGATCTATGCCAGACTAAGAGTACAGTAAGGCAGCTAGAGGACTTAGGCCTAGGTGAAAAAGACTAAACTAATTCCCTGCTAGCCAATTAGCAGTTTTTCACTTGAAAAACATTAATATTCCCCCCATGTAGAACAGTCTTTGAACCAAAAAACACAAAATCTTACTGCTCATAGTCTGTCGAAATCCACTCTCGTTTCAATTATACACAATCCCAGCGGCTCAGATAAGTTACGGTGCACAGAGTGCTCTCATGTCAAGGTTAACAGTGCATAAACAAATAGACATAGTAATCAGGGAAAAAGCTCAGGGGGATCTGTAAGGTTTGGGGAAGGATTTCCCCACCAAATGCTTGGTTTTCATCATAAAATATTTTATAACACATACATACATTTTCAGGTTTGTCCACATAGCGATAAAAGTAATCTTTTGCATTTGTTAACTGTTTAGTTTACAAAGTGGTTTTCTCATACAGTATCCCATATAAAATGGAAAAGATCTCTGTAAGGCAGCTGCCCCGTCCCGCGGGACAAATCAACGGCGGCGACGAGCTGCCCAGCGAAGGAATGAGACTAGACACGGATAAAACAAAAAACTGTGCTCTTTATTCTAATAACATGGCTTCTCTGCGGCTTCTTCTTCTACTACTACTCAAGCGGGTTACACTCAGCTCTTTATTAGCAGGGAAGGGGGCAGGGAAAGGGGAGTGCACTAAGGCTTAGGTGTTGATACATGATTGGGTAATTTAAATGACTCGGCATGACGATAGCTCCCGCGCGCGGGAACTTTGTGGCGCGAACTCAGGGAGAAGGAGAAGGAGAAGACAAAGAAGGAGAAAGAGACGGCCATGATAGTTATATTCATACAACATCGCCCCCAACAGGCAGCTGTCCCCATTTTCTAGAAGTGAAAAGCTGAGATGTCTTACTCAAGGCCACACCTCTTCAACTTAAACACTTTGGACAACAAATAGCTCGGAGGTCACCCATGTGAATGACTGGGTGCTGGTTTTAGGGCCATGGAGAGAGGGGTTTAAAGCTAAGGACAGCATGTTTGTAATAAGGAATAAGAGTACGCATATTGTCATTTAGCAATGTGGTGGCCACACATGCCTCGTGGCCCTATGGAAGGGCAGCGTAGCTTAGCTCAAGCTCAGGCACTCAATGGCCCCGGCCTCTTAGCTCACGTCTGCCTCGGACTGACTGTGTAACCTCAGGGAAGCTAAATAACCTAAGCCTCAGTTTATTAGGATGTAATATGAGAAAAATAGTAGTATCTCACCCCACACCCACCCCAGGGTACCTGAATGTGATACTGCCCGTAAAGTGCTGCACACAATGCCTGGCACATAGCAAGTACCCAGTGAGAGAAGGCTATTGTTATGACTCATTTTCCTATCTCCCAGCATGCTCAAGGGGGCATAGCCTGTGGGTGATGGAGCTGCTAAGTGTGAGCTTAGGGTGTCTACTTTTTGCTGCTTAATAGGCATGAGATGCTTAAAATTCAGAATGGGGGCGCAGATGTGGCTCAAATGGTTGGGCGTCCATCTCCCATATGGAGGGACCTGGGTTCGATCCCCAAGACCTCCTGGTAAAATAAATAAAAATATAAAAAAATAAAAAAATATTTCAGAACAGGCAGTAAGGAAACAGGTTAGAAGAGATTGGAAAAATACAGAAAAGAGTTCCTTCTCTTCCTGGCTGTGTAAAGGTGGCTCCTTAGCTAATCGAGGAAGTGCCAATACTTGTTTCTCTGTGGCTCACTGCCTTAGTTTGTCAAAGGCTGCAGATGCAAAGTACCAGAAATGGTTTGGCTTTTATACTGAGAAATTTATTAGGGGTAAAAGCTTCCAGTTCCAAGTCTACAAAAATGGCCAAATCAAGGCACCATCAGAGACATTTTCTCACCAAGGTCAGCTACTGGTGATCGTGGCATCCTGCCATGTGGTGAGTCAAGATGGTAGCCCATCTCTGCCAAAGTCACCATCTCCAGGAGCTCAACTGTGGGCAATTAGGCATACAGCTTGTCTCTTTCCCGGCCTCCTCTCTCAGCCCCAGCTGCCCTGCTTTCTCCCTGGACCCAGCTGTGGGTGATTAGGCATATGGCTATCTCTTCAGCCTTGAGCTACTCCATGGGCCCAGCTGCTTGCGGGCTTCATGTCTCAGCTTCAGCTGCTAGCAATCCTTGACTTCTCTCTCTCATATGGCAGGGTCAAAATGGTGGAGGTCCTTTTTCTGTGTGTCTCTGTGTGTTCTAAGTTTATATAAGACCCAGCAAGAGGGCAGAGACCCAATCTGAGTTGTGCCTCACAGACATAGTCTGATCAAAGCAATCTAATTGAGTGATCTAATCAAAGCTCCTTAAACCAATTTCAATGTAATCAAAGGATTTCATACCCACAGGAAGGATTAGTTCAAAAACAATTTTTTTTCCCCTTTTCTTTTTTTTTTTTTTTTGATTCAACTAATTCAAATTGTCACATTCACCATTAGTGAAATGCTCTGTAAGAACAAAGGATTTATTTTTTAGCTACTTGCTTGCTATGATGGTTAAGTTCATGTGTCAACTTGGCCAGGTTCTGGTGTCCAGTTGTTTGGTGAAGCAATCACTGGCCTGATTGTTAATATGAGGACATTTCATGGACTTAAATCCTCAGTAAGTTGATTGTGTCTATGGTTGATAACATCTATGATCAACTAAGAAGACTGCCTTAAACAATGAGAGAAGTCTTATACAATCAGGAAAATTGATGGTTTTAGCAGACAGAAGGAGAGAATTTCCATCTCTACTTCAGCCAGCCACCTTCTCCTGGGCAATTCATTGAAAAATTTCATCAGAGTTTCCAGCTTACAGCCTGCCCTACAGAATCTGGCCTTGTGTATCCCCACAGTCATGTGAGATAATTCTTATTTTAAAAATCTTTTAATATGTACAGCTCTCTCCTGTTGGTTCTGTTTCCCTAGATAATTCTGACTAATACAGCTTTGGTACCAGGAGTGGGGTGCTGCTATTGCAAATACCAAAAATGTGAAAATGGCTTTGGAAATGAGTAATGGGTAGAGGCTGGAAGAATTGTGAGCTGTTTGATAGAAAAGATTGCTTTAAAGAGACTGTTGTACACAGTAAGTACTTCCGATGAGTGCTAGACAGAAATGATGAATGGGTTATTGGAAACTAGAAGAAAGGTGATCCTTGTTTTAAAGTGGCAGAGAACTTGGCAAAATTGAGTTCTGATGTAGGATGGAAGGCAGAATTTGAGAGTGATGAGCTAGAATATTTAGCCAAAGAGATTTCCAAACTAAGTTTGGAAAGTACAGCCTTATACTCTTTGCAGCTTATAGTAAAAATTGAGAGTAAAGGGATAAGCTGAGAACTGAACTCTAGGATATCAAGAAACCAAAAATTGATGGTGTAGAAAATTCCAAGTTTCCAGAAAGTGAGTCCCCAGATAATAGTGCTCCATGTGAGGGTTTAACTAAACATGGATCTAGTCAGACATTTCAGTGCAAGTCAGAATTGGAAGTGCAGTTGTCCAGGAAGGATCTGTGGAAAGCCTTATTGTCTCATGTATAGTACATGCAAAACTGACAAGTTTTTTGCAAGATATGTTTGAATGGAACCACTGCCAGCCTGTACTGAAAGGGACAGAAAATGGAAAGACCAAAGGAAAAATCATTTCAAAAACAGAACCGTGGAAGCTGAGATCTGGACCAAAGACATCTTTTCAAGCCTAGAGAGCAGACCAACCCACACGTGTGAATAAGGATGTTTATCCTATGCCTGTCCCTCTTTTGTATATTGGAAGCAAATACATTGTTCTCAAGGTTTCACAGGTCCACAAACTGAGGGGAATTGTGCCCCTGGATAGACCACATCTATAACTGATTTTCATGAGACTTTGTACTTAGCATTGTTACTAAAATCACTTAAGGCTTTGGGGATATTGTGAGGGAATGAATATATTTGCATATGGAAAGAACATGTCGTTTTGGGGTCCAGAGGGTGGAGTATGGTGGTTTGAAGCTGTATGTACCCCAGAAAAACATGCTTTTAAATCTAATCCATTCCTGTGGGTATAAATCCACTTTAATTAGGATTTTTCTAATGCTTTTATTTTTTTCAATTTTTGTTTTTAAAGAAGCTTTAGATTACATAAATGTTACATAAAAAATATAGGGGATTCCCATATGCACCACCCCTCCCCCTCCCACACTTTCCCACATTAACAACAACCCTCATTAGTGTAGTGCATTTGCTAAAATTGATGAACACATATTGAAGCATTGCTACTAACCGTTAACTATAGTTTACATTATAGTTTACAGTCTATCCTGCAAAATTTTGTAGGTTATGACAAAATATATAATGGCCTGTATCCATCATTGCAATGTCATGTAGGACAATTCCAATGTCCCAAAAATGCCCCTATATTACACTTATTCTTCCCTCTCCCTCCCCTCAGTACCTCTGGTGGTCACTGCCTTTATATCAATGATAAAATTCTTCCATTTCTGGTATAACAATAAGTCTATAATAGAATAATAATGTCTACTTTAGTCCATTGTTCATTCTCCAATCTTGAGGATTTGGGGTTACTGATGCCTACTCTGTTTCTAATTGAGAGGGGGCCTGGGTCCCATGGGACAGATGGATGAACTATCTTGCTTGCAGTTGCAGTGATGAGGCTACTTCAGTCAAGATGTAGTCCACCTCATTCAGGATGGTCTTAATCCTATCCATGGAGTCCTTTATAAACAGAATGAATACAGAGAGAGAAAGAAAAGCCATGGATGAAAGAAGCTGAAATCAACAAAATCCAGAAGAGAAGGGAGAGACCAGCAGATGTCACTATGTGCCTTGCCATGTGGCAGAGGAGCCAAGGATCACTGGCAATTGGTCTTTGGGAAGAAACCATCACCTTGATGATGCCTTGATTTGGACATTTTCTCAGCCCCCAAACTATAAGTTAATAAATTCCCGTTATTCAAGCAATACCATTTCATGGTATCTGCTCCTATCAGCCTAAGAAACTAAAACAGCTGCCCTACCTATTTTTTTAAATCAATCACTTGTTATTTATTAGATTTTTCAGTAGCTTCCCTTATTCTAAAAGAATCATATAATCCATACTTTAACTTTAATTCTAATAATTTCACATTCATTTTATTTTGAAACTGTGTGACATCCTTTGTTTTTTATCTACTAACCCCATTAGAACAGAAGCCAGGTACAAGTCTGAACATTAGGTACCAGTAAATGTTCATTCGGTGGATGAATGTGAGGTATATAAAGGTGTAGGAAATTGGGGTTTAGAATTATCAGCTTATTTATTTACTTTATTTATTTTTATTTATCTGCCCCTTCCCCAGATGGTTCTCTTGTCTGTCTGCTCATTGTTTGCTCACCTTCTCCAGGAGGCACCAGAAACCGAACCCAGGACCTCCCACATGGAAAGGGAGTGCCCAATGGCCTGAGCCACATCTGCTCCCCAGAATTACTGGCTTAAAGAACAGAACATATGTTGGTCTGTACAATTGAACTGTCTACCTCTAAGTTGAGAAAAATAGAAAGTTGTTCCTTTAAGAACAATGAATATGATCCCATGGTGGTATGAATTTTAATAGACCTCACTGCACTGAAATACTTTCTACCTTCCTTTTTCTCAGCCCCTTCCCAATCCCCCTCTTCACTCCAACAAATGTCACTGAGAGTAAACACATATCAGCAATACTGATGCACTGCCAAAATAATTTTTGTTAGAGTCTTTTAAGGGATTCTCAAATAGCACCCTTCTTCTCCACTCATATTCTGAACCAGTCAAGAAATAAGACAAATTTTACATATTCAGATACTGCTATCTGACCTCCAAAATCTGTTCTTTCTCTTTGGGTTCGTGTGAGACAAGGACTGTTATGAGAGAAAGAAACAAACTTCTTATCCTTTGGCCACTAAACTTTTGGTCTTTTATTACCTTAACTGATGATAAAGCCGATTTCAGAGGCTGGCTTATATCTGTGGGTAGGAGGACACCCTGATTCTGAATTCCAGCATTAGGCAGCCTTACCCACTCAGCAGCTCTGTCCAGGGCATCCCCGTATCTCCCTCCTCCTTGCCCCTCATGCTGGCAGGGAGAAGCATGAGCCTGCTCTCAGTGACCCCCACTGGAATTACAAATTACCTTCTGGATAGCTGCTGCTGGATAACACACTGGAATGATTATTCATGGAAGGGTGAGGGGAATAGTATTGGAGAGTAGCAATCAAATGGAATAAATAAATAAAACAAGAAGAGGTGGGGAAATAAGCTCCTTCTGTGTTAACCTGGACTCTAAACCTGATCCACTCCCAACTCCAGTTTTGCTCCAGGGACTAAATTTTGGCATCCTGTCCACATGCTCCCAGCATTCAACCTTGGCCTGCTCTGGATTGGTTTTTCCTCTTCCATCTCAGCCCACACAGCTGGGAGTTCTACAGAAGCAAAAGTCTGCCAAAAACAATAGCTTTCCTAAATGTCCAAAAACAAGGGAATTGGTATATAAATTATGAAGCATTCTGTCAATGGAGTGTTATTCAATCATTAAACATAATAAACATGAAGCCTTTGTAACAACATGGAAAAATGTCCCAGAAATAATGTTACTGAAAAAATAAAAGATCAGGTCATAAAATCACATATGAAATATGGCAACAACATAAAATAAATACACACATGGGAATAAAGCCTTGGATTAAATTTGGAGAAAGAAATGCAATTACTTGGTTAGAACAGTAGAATTCACCGTTTCAAGGTAATAATAATAATAAAAGGGCAGCCTTCCCCCTTTGTAGTCAATGAAAGTACAAAAGAGAGTCCCTCCTTGCCTTCGGTAGGAATCGCCCCAGTTGAGAGCAGAGGGATGCCTGGCAGAGCTGGGAGAGGTGCCTGACTCCAGGCGCCCCAAGGTCTGCGCTGATTCGGAGTCTGC
>JAQZBX010073254.1:0-14944 GCA_029593785.1 Cabassous unicinctus | reverse complement strand
ACCCTCACACACTTGATGCAGTCCTCCTTGTCCTTCTGTTCCCTGAAGTGTTTCTAGACCTTCCCTTTCAAAGTTAGGCATTCTTCTTTGCTCCCAAGAATAGCCCAGACCTTGAGATGACATTTCTGAGCACATATACATTTTGCTTACTTTTCTATTTCTTATTTTTCTATGGTAATGTAAAAAACATTACTGTAAGCTATATTTGTGGCCTTGGGGCTTTCAGGAAGAATTTTTATTTTCCTCTAATGATATTTTCCCTCTTTTCCTATAAGTGCTACTTCGATTGCAATTATTACTACCCTCTCGAAATCAAGGGTAAATAATCTTCAGATTTCAATATTTTACGAGAAAGGGGAGAATAAAGAGAAAACAGAAGGGGTTGGAGTGAGGGGAAGATGAAAAAATTATCAAACTCATTCAAAAGCATTTAACAAGCAACACTTGAAGTTAAGCCAGAATTGGCTCAGGGTGCTAAGAAGTAGTGATATGCTGTGAGAGATGCAGTCGTATAGACAAACAAAACACATGTTCCTTCTCACCTCTTGTCACAAGTGCTTCTTGTACTTGGGGAAATTTGGGATTGATGAATAATTAATCATTTGCCTCAGAATATAGCTATCCACAGAGAGTAGCTTTTTGCCTAACTTGATGATTCTATTTATATAGCCAAATTTGTGAATAAAGGAAAACTTTAGGGGTAAGACTTAAGTTAAGACACATTGTCAAGAAAAAATATGAAAGCCTCACTATGATATTGCCTGTGTAGTGTTCCTTTATGATACAGTGAGAACAGTGAAACAGGTTCTTCCAGTCTTCTGTTGTGTGTGATTGTCACTTTCCCTTGGCTTTATTTGGAAGGAGTTAATACATAGGAGATCCAAGGAATAGAAGAGCCAGAATAGCAAATCTGGTTAATCTGCGAGAGTTAAAGGTGGCAAGAAAGTGTGTAAGCACCATTATCCAATCACGGTCAAGGAATAAGTTACAGCTTTTCCATTTTATTCATGAGTCCTCAAAGTCTAATCTCTATTTTTGGTTACTTTTTGACACCTCTTAACAGTTGAAGAGGTTTTCTGCTCAATTAATATATGAATAATTCTTAAGTTAGGTACCTGAAAAAGTATTATGTAGCGACCATGGAGTTAGCCAAGTCAGTGAATTTTAAATGGATGAATTTTAAATGGAGCCAGGACTAGATGGCGCTTACATTCTTTTTAGCCCCCAGATTTTGCCAATCTACTTGGTCATCCATTCTGTCAGACTTTCGTCAGGGAATAATGGCAACCTCAAAGGCCTGGATTAATTGATGAATCTAATTCTAGACTCTATAATCTGTTCCCTGAGCTTTAGGCATATTTGGAAGCTTGGTATATATGCTTTAAACCCTTATAGGCCTTGAATGTAAACTGTATCTCACTTTAAAAACTAAAACATTACTCTGCTGAATCTTTGTTTTGCTCCTCACCAATTTTTGGATTAAGAAATGAACCACAATTATATATAACCACCATAAAATGTTAAAGCTAAAAGCAACTTTATAAATTATCTAGTCTAATTTCATTGTACACACTACTGCCTTGGTGAGGAAAAAAGTTTAAAATGCTAATGATAAAATCTGCTCTATCCACTTTCTGCATTTATAAGGGGAGTTAATTTTACCGATTTTTGCCAGCAGACAGTATAACAGAGGGACATATTTGTTAATATATCTCGAAGCATAAGCACAGAATCTGGATCAAGACATTTTACTTAGAAGCGTTTGGCAGGAGATAATTATCTTACTGTGATTGATTTGATCAGGGAATACATAACATTTTGCTGCTGCCCAGGAATTGGCCAAGAAATCATTTGTAAAAAACTTCATTTTAGCTAATAAAGGACACCTGGTGTTAATTTTAGATGACTGTGACCTCATCCAACCTATATAGAAATGACCTATAAGATAACGAAAGGTTTAATGAGTTTGTGCACAAAAAGAGGACAAATTTTGTTAAATGGATTTCACAAAACTGCCCCCCTGCAGTTTTTATGCTAGTCTTTTAAAAATAGTTTTCTCTTATATCTACTTTCATTGCATTGATTTCATATGGTACCCTGAGCTGATTATTAATTTTAGTTTTAAGTGCATAACTAAAATATTTAGGGAGCTGCTAAAATCCTGGTGGCTTTTTAAAAGTTATTTAAAAACTAATGTAGTTATTTCAAAAACTCTAAATTGTGCTTTGGCTTTTTATTACGAGGTGTTACTATGTACTGGTATTTTAAATTTTTAAATTTATTTTCTTAATCTCTGAAACATTTATTTTCTAATTGAATTTCTTTGCTCATGTCTTGTGGAAGCTTATGTCCACTGACACTCTCCTCTCTAATCATTTAAGCTCTGTCATTTGTTAGCATTTTCTTCCAGAGTGGCCACCGTTCAGATTAGAATTGTCAGATTCTGAGAAATTGTAATTCCTCATATAGATATTGTTAATATGATAGTAATAATTCCTTCCCTCTTCTTCATTGTAGTCGTATCTGTAACAATTCTTGGTTATCCTCTATTAAAGAATGTAACTTTGGCCTGGTTTATTCATAAGTAATATAGTTCATATAAAATGATATTGTGAGATAAAAACTCTTTATCTTTATCTCCTGGTATTAAAATAATTATTCTTTTAAAAATCTACCATGTTTTCCACTTTTGAAACCTAGGCAAGAAATGTTAAATGCACCTTCATTTGTTGATTTCAGATGAACATGATTCTATCTATCTTTTATTCTCAAAGAATAGTATTGTCATTGTGTTTGTGCTTTAGTATGGTTCTTTTCTGGTGCCCACTCCTTACCCTGTCTTTCTCTCCACCTTTCAACTTGCATCAAACTCTTACAGTTAAGCTTCTTCCCACAGTTGCTTGCTTGGTGAATTTAAAAAGTTTTTTTTTTTGTTTTTTTTTGAGAAATTTTATTGTGGTAACATATACATCACAATAAATATGATGTATATGTATATATTTCCATTTTAATCCCTTTCATGGGTGCAATTCAGTGGAATTAATTAAATTCACAATATTATGCCACCATCAATTACCAAAACCTTTTCATTACTCCAGGCAGAAACCCTGTACCCTTTAAGCAATAATGTACTCCCCTCCCCCGACAGCCCCCACAGAACCTGTAACCTACTTTCTGTCTCTATAAATTTGCATATTCTAGATATTTCATATAAGTGAACTCATACACTATTTGGCCTTTTGTGCCTAGACTCAACATGATGCCTTCATGGTCCATCCATGTTGTTGCATATGTCAGCACTTCATTCTTTTTTACAGCTCATTAATATTCCATTTTATGGCTATACCACATTTTGTTTATCCATTCATTTACTGATGAACTCTTGGGTTGCTTCCACCTTTTAGGCTATTGTGAATAATGGTGCTATCAACATTGGTGTACAAATATTTGTTCAAGAAAAAGCAGTTTTTAATATGAAACAAATCACAACCAAAAATGAAGTAGGCATGTAACTTAATCTGCTACTGGTCTTTGACTACTGCATTAAAAAAAAAACACGCTATGTCAGGCACTATGCTGGTGTTTTCACATATGTATTTGGAGAATTGATGATCCGAAATAGATTGTTACCCAGGCTCAAAGGACCTTTTAATTATTTCTTTTGTAAGATTGTTTTGGCCATGGGATTATTTTTTTTTTCTTTGAAATAAATTACTTAATGAGGATATATTCCTAATAATAGTGTATTTTGTTTTTTTATAAAAAGTGTGCTATGTGTGTTTTACACAATACAGAATTAATACAGAATTAATTTACAACATGTGGATAGGTATAATGACTCCAAAATGTTCATTATGCCATCATTATCAGATTATGTCATTGAGGGAAAGCTCAAGAAGGAGATCAAGAGAGTACATGTTTCCTACATACTGTCTCACTTCATATTGAAGTTCATTGGAAAGTATTCATGGCCAGTGTGCTACATCCTAGTGAAAAGAGGACTGTGCAGAGAGTGTTTGCTCTGAGTGGTTATTTTTAGTAGCAATCCAGAAATTGTATTTTCAATTTAGAATATACCTTTTTATAAAGGGTAATTTCAAAATGTAAATAATTTTAGACGTGTATGCAAGTGCATGTGTACAGTGCACACCCGTGTGTGTGTGTGTGTGAGAGAGAGAGAGAGAGAGAGACTCTGAATCTGAGACTGAAATAGAGAGCATGAGAAAGGGGGGAAAAGACATCCCCTTAATAGCAGGAGTGGGTAGGGGCTTACTCAGTCTATTATCATAAAGCTCTGCTAATGTAGCTTCTGGGTCATGTGACTGCAGAAAAGGCTATTATCTCAATGAAAAGGAAACTGCTTTTTAGAACAAGCAGTAGAATAGAAGCAGGGGGAATTTTCGAGTGTTCCACCATGCTGGATTGTCAAAGGGGGATCTGTCTGATCAGCAGCTAAAACAGGATTTGTGTGGCTACTTTGTCAGCTATCGTCAGAAACAAATGATGGAGAAGATAAGCGGCGGGATGCTCAGCATGTGCTTAGGTTTACATCAATACTTAATGTTGGTTTAGTTTAATAGAGTAGATTTATCTTTGAGGCAATAAATTTATTGCTAATAGTGGGTGGTTTTTTTTTTTTTCTTTGAGGAATGATATATTTTTATTTATATCACTGACTGAAAATAAACAGAAACTGTCCAGATCTGATTTGAACCACGGAGGCTGTGGACAATTACAAGGTGAGTTTCAGAAGTGCTCTGACTTAATATTTGGTGATGTTCATGGAATTCTGTGTGCTTGAGGATTGGATGTGCGTGTCGAAGGGAGAACTGAGCATGACAACCAGGCAGTGATAAGTGTTCTCAGGAACAAATAGATACCACACGACCCAAATTGGTTTCCTTGTTTCTTTTGTATTTATTTAGTGACGAAAGGTTTATCTGCAGTTCCTTTATGTGGCAAATACAGTTTCATGCTTATTTTAAGAAATATTTTGGTAAACATTTTCTAAAATTCAGAATAATAATCTGATGCAAATCTTAGTCATTAAGGAATAAAAATAAATATAAGGTTTATATTTATGTCTTTGTGTTTATTTCTTTCAGTGTCTTTTTGTACAGGCTTAAAATGGACTTTACAGTGACATTTGAAGTTATTTAATTTTTGATTAGGTGGTGATAAATAAAGCTTTCTTTTTGGGGGCCTTGAATGAATGATTTTTTTTCTGTTAGTACCTAACTTTGTCAGATTTTATTATAACCTTATGCTACTCTATGCAGAAAGCTAAATGACATTCAGTTAATCTTCAGACTGTTTTTGTCCACTTTGGCTCATTCTAATGCTATTAATTCTCTTAGCAGCTTGTCCCTTTCTTTTAACCTTGGAAGATGTAGTATCTGAAAATTTGGGATTGGTGAAAGGTAACCATGAGATTTCTCTGAAAATGATTAACTATTACACAATATGTACCCGAAGAATGAACTTGCTAATTTGTTTTTCATTTAACTTCTAGAACAAATATGCTCAATGTAAAAAGGAAAAAAAGAGTTGGTGAGTGTGCATGAATGTGTTTGTTTCCAAATCATATATGACTTGGGAAGTGAACTAAATTGAAAACATTTTCCTTTTGAAATTGAAAGTGGAGGAGATAGGAAATCTATCAGGTTTTCTACCTGATATATTTATTCAATGTATAGACAGTTGGCAGAGAATTAATTATTGCTATCTTTTCCAGTAAAATATGGTCAGAGCAGCTCAAACATAATGTTTAATTATACTAAGTACAAGAGACTCTCCTTCCTTATAATATCTGCAAACCAAATCTTAGCATAATATAATTTAATAAATTATTACTCATACTAATTAATGGGATTTTCCTTTAAAAAAAAAAAAAAAGCACCTTAGTCTATTTACATAAAAAGATTGGTTCAGATAATCAGTTGTTTAACTATGGCTTTTATTATTCTGGATTTTTTTTAATTGCATGATTTTTCCTTATTCTTGTATGTAGGCTAAATAATAATACAGAGTTGCATACTGGTTTTAGCCCCAAAGCATCATATATTAAAATTTTTGAATAATAAAAAATTTAAAGGCTGGTTGTTTGGGTTTTCTTTATTTTCCTTTTGTTGCTTTTGCTTTTTATTTTATTTTGTTACCTTATGTAAAATCTTTGAATAATTCCAGGATTTTAAAATAATTCATGGTGTTTTTATTGAGCACCTATTGTTTCTAGACACTCTGTGAAACCGTGTTAGAAAACAGAGACCAAAAGGTATTTAATCCAACAAGAAGACTTAAAACTGACATTGTAACCCAGCCTCAATAGGTATAATTAAATATATCTTATGGGACTTTTAAATGGATAAAAGAAATTTTGTGTAAAACTTCCTTGGGTATTCAGAGGGTACTGATGACTTTTTACACAAGCAGCTTTGGGTGGTAGTTTTAATTGGTCTGTGTCTGTGCCAGTTCGGTATTACCTTTGTGTCATGACTGAAATAAGTTTATTTTATTTACAGCTTCCTAAAACTAGCATAGTTTTGATTTTTGATAGTGGTGTTCTCATCCTAGCACATCAAGTATCAGTCCTTTACAATTTTTAGGTACTTCTGTACGTGGTTACTATATTCTATTATCTAAAAATGTCTACTTTTGGAGGTTGGGGAGTGAGGAAAAACCCCAATCTTCTTATTAAAGTTAAAAGAAAATTTTGAGGTCGGGTCAGTGTCTAAACAAGCCAGATGACTAGCTTGCAAATCCTGCTTTACTTCAGAATTCCAACCACATTAATTAATCCCAAATATTATAATTAGGTCTGATCTTGTCAGACTAAGGGGGTTTGCTTCTTGGAATGATTTTTAATTTGTAGGAATGATAGGGTATGAAAATATGGAGTTGAAGGTGATACTAGTTTTCAACTTCAGTGAAATGTGTTTATAGAAATTTTTTGTTTTTTTAAGAAAGTAACAGTTTAGGAGGGCTTAGCCAGGATTAAGGGCAGTTAGACGAAGTTTAGTTCTCTGGAAGCCAAGAGGATATAAAATTCATGAAATTCAGTGAAAAAGTTTGTGTAGCAGCCAGGAAAGTTTTTCAGGGTACCTCTTACAGGATTTACTCTAAAAATTATCACTCTGAAATGCTGAGAAAAGTGTGAAATCAATTGGCTTACCAGTTTCTCATGAGTGCTATAGGCCTTAATATTAAGAGGTAAGAGTTGGCATTTTCTGGTATGAAAACTAGTTGTAGCTGTGATTCTCTTTTATATAGTATAACATACACATACCTTTATTTTAATTTTAAAGAAAACATAGTTATTAGTTTTTAGATTTTTTTAAAGATTTGTGAGAACAACTAAATACTATAATCTTGACTTTGAATCAATTATTTCTTCTTAAAGACCAGTCAAGTAGAAGAAATTGGTTGAGGTAGAACTAGATGTTTGCTTTCCTTATTTTAAAGGGCAAATTAAATTATATTAAATTAATTAGCCAGAATAAGAGTCATAAAAGATCATATGAGGCTTAAATTTAAATTATATCTTTTGTTTAGTTGCTATAATCTTTAAGTTTTAATCTAAATTAATGATAAATATTATGTTGAAACTTCATCAAGTAACATACTCTAAGAACTAACTTTATTTTTAATTGGTTATTAATTGGCCTTTCCAAATTATGCTTTTCTTTCTTAGAATATTAAATGTAAAACTGTCAATTTTTATATGTCATTTTTACATATCCACATTAAAGATAATATTTTGTGGGCTTTGCCTTTAGTTTTCTCCTCTCTTTTGGTGAGGAAAATGATGTCAGCACAACAATTCATGGGGGTGTTACCTATTGTTAACTATAAACCTAACCTTTATGTAGCACTTACTATGTTCCAAGCACTGTTCTAAGGC
Source organism: Cabassous unicinctus (assembly GCA_029593785.1). NCBI lineage: Eukaryota > Metazoa > Chordata > Mammalia > Cingulata > Chlamyphoridae > Cabassous > Cabassous unicinctus. The sequence goes on along the minus strand of JAQZBX010073254.1, from coordinate 7,044 downwards.
CCTATCACATATGTTAATCCTTTTAGTTGTCACAGCAACATTGATTGTGCTATCATATTCCTGTTTTCCAGTTGAGGAAACTCAGACACACACACTTGTCCAAGGTCATAGCTAATAAGTAGTGGAGTGGGATCCAAACCCAGGCAGTCTTGCTCTAGAGTCTGGGCTTTAATTACCCTCTATACGAGGTTCAAATAGTGCTGTTATTGGAGTTGTTGGTTTATTCTGGAATGAGGATAGGATGAATATAGGGTATTCTCACAGTTGAGATTGAAGTGATTTTGTTCTTTAATATTTGCACTTTTAATGAATTTCATTTCCATTTCATTCTAACTATGTTAAGACTAAAGCATCATTTAAATGTTGTTTTGCTTGCATTTAAAGGAAACGTAAATCCCTGAAAATTAACTCACAGTCAATGCAGAAATCTGCTCTATAGGAAAGAGATAGGAGGAGAGTATTAATATGGGAAGCAGAGACTGGTAAGAGAGATGAAATATGAATTGCCATGAGATTAGGGTTTTTTTTGTTTGTTTGTTTTGTTTTTTTTGCCGGGGGCGGGGGCGAGGTTTGTAGTTGATGGGATCTAAGAAGGTGTGTTGCACATTTTTTTACTTGGCTCCCTCTCCTTTTTTAGCGAATGGAGTCCACACCGGTTCCAAGATCCTTTATTCACTGCATTGCTATGAGGTTGCTTTCAGGTAGAAAAACCACAGAGAATCCAAATTAATGTTTTAAGCTGTTGAGAACACCCTGATGTATAAAGCATTGACTTAAGATTTTTTTTGTAAATCATTTAACATCCATGCATATTTCCCTAGAAGGAGTTCTTGTCCACATATATTTAGGTAGGCATCCCTGGTACTTCATCAAAATTTAATGGTTAACAGTATAGTTTTTCCTAGGTGATGTCACTCTGGTGAGTGTTCATATGAGAAAAGGCTCTTACCCAATAGATCATTGATGTTGGATCCTTAAAAATGAGTGGGAAAGTAAAGTATGGTTGTAAGTTTATCACTTGTCTTTGCTTCCCCTGCCCCCTTCTGATGTAGGCCTCTACAAGTTGGTTTATTTCTAAAAAGCAAAAATAACCAACCTAGTTTTTATACTTAACAATCCTCCTTTCATCTGTTTAGCAACTATTTATTATAAAATTTTGTTGGTTGTTTCTTAGTAAAGGAGAAGAATAACTGTCTCTGTGGGTGCGTGCAGGATTGATCACTTAGTAGAGACAACAAAGGTTGAGCTAATTTCTTAAAACAATGGTAGGATGATCACGAGGCAGAGAAGCCACTAGTCACAAGTGGCTTTTGAACATTTGAAATGTGGCAAGTCTGAATTGAGATGTGCTGCAAGTGCAAAATACACCTGGATTTTGAAGACATAGTAAGGAAAGAAAACATTTTAAAATACCATTAATTTTAAAAAAATACTGATTACATGTTTGAAATGACATTTTGAATATAATGAATTAAAATGTATTACTAAAATTAATTTCACCTGTTTCTTTGGACTTTTTATAAATGTGACTTCTAGACAATTAGTGGCTCACGTTATATTTCTCTTGTAGAGTGCTGCTTTGAGTAGAGGACAGGATGTGTAAAGGAAGAAGGCATTAAGTATTAGTATTTCTATATGATACATCTGTGCCAGGCACTGTGCAAGACACCAGAGATACAGTGAAGAGGAAGAAGAAGGTATAGACCCTTCCAAAGCCCATAGTCTTCTGATCAGTAACTTCAGATTAGAGGCATTTTGAAGCCCACTTTCCATGTTAGAACAGAAAAGGCCCTTTCATGATTGGCTCTATCCTTCCAGTTTCACTCTCCAGCATTCTCTCCCAGGCTCTCCCTTTAACGAACTACTTGCATTACCATGAAGAATCTTAATTCCCTCCTTCCTTGAGTCTTGCTGCTCTCTGGGGTGTTGCTTTCCACCCCTTATTAAGCTACTTTTCTTCTTCTAAAACTTAGATTATCTTTCATTTTCTGTGTGATGATTTCCTTAATCTTGTCACCCAACCCCATCTCCAGTTTTAGTTCATCACTACTACCTATGTTCTTTCTTCTATATTGTCAGTATCCCATTTAGCAGATAAGTATTTTTATATCTTTTTCCCACACTAGACAGTTTCTTGAGGACAGGGAGAGGATGGCCACTTATTCATCTTTATGTCCTCAGCACATAGCATAGTACCTATCATATACTATGTGACTAGTAAAAGGAATGAATGAACAACCTAATGAACAAATGAATAAAATGGTGCGTAGGCAGAACTCTAGCAGTTTGAGGTTTAAAGATATCAGATACTGACTTATTCAAATCTTAATATGAGGAAGTGTTCCTGAGTTACTGTAGGTAAATGGTAAAGGCAGAAGGCAGTGCTATTTGCAGAGCACCTATAATGAGTCAAGTACTTCAGAAAATAATAGTAATAATAAAGAAAGCAGCTAACTTTTAAGAGGAAATTTCTGTATACCAGGCAATATACTTTCATACTTTATTCATTTAATTTTCACACAAACTTACGAAGTAAAATAGTATTTCTAAATTTTACAGACGTGGAAACTGACATTCAGAAATAAATGTTAAATCATTTTCCCCAAATTGCACAGCTAGTAAATGGTGAAAGCATGAGATGAACCAGGCTTTACCTGATTCCAAAGCCCCTATCTGAAGAGTCGATGACTTCAAGGGTCAACTTAGGGGATACAGTTAAAAGGACTGCCATTATCAACAGGGCTTCTATAAGTAGTGGAAAAGGGTAGAGCTATAGCTCACAGGCCACAAGTTCTCTCAAATCAAAAGCCCACATACCTATATGATAGCCCAGTGACTGAAATCTGAAAAAAATGGAGCATGTGAGATGATTTACAATGAGGAAAGATCATCAGCCACTATGCATTTATGGACTAGGGTGGCAAGGAGAGTTCTGCATCTGTTTCTACCCCTTCCATTCTGCCAGCCAACCAACCAAGCAACCCTTTCATACTCTTGCTCCATATCTTTTTCTCTGCCTCGTAACTGGCTCATTTGTTGCTCCTTGCATCTTTGTTATTTTATTGCCTCTTTGTGTCTTTTCAGCTTCTTCTCTTTGTACCCACCAAACAGTTGTCTCATGTATTCCAATATATAAGAACCTGTTGGACTCAACCAAACATCACTATCTTTGGGTAGAAATTCAGTGTTAAGCCACCCTCCATAGACCTTTGGCCAGCCTGTAGATTGGATACCCTGAATTAAGTGCTACTATAGCTGGGGGCAGCAGTGTCTCATGATATTATATGGTATCTTCTGTGTAAGGAGCTGGGAAAAAAGCTGCCTACTAACAGCAGATTATGGGTCATTAGAAAGGACTGTGGGTGTGGATTGTTTAGTCCTCAATACATAGTGTGATAAAATCTGTTCCTATATGACATTTACCAAGAAGATCTTTTGGACTCTGGGTTTTGTGTTTCCTGACATCTAAAATTATAGAAATGATTTAAATTCTCTGATTTTCTACTTTACTGTTTTTTGAGTTTAGTCTTTCATTTAGATCTGGGGTTCTTAACCTTTGTTGTTCCACGGACCCCTTTGCCAGTCACCATGGTCCTCTTACTAATTCTACACTATACTGTGTATTAATTAATAAATACATCACAGCTGCACCAACATGTCCCAACAAGAATAATGTTTTTTTTGAATTTCAATTCAAGCTCATGGACCCCTTGTTAAAAACCCCTGATGTAGATAATAGGCTGGAATATAGGTATATCAGAATTAACCATTGTTGAATTGTATACAGCTACCTTTACTTGGGTTGAGATAGAATTCCCTGTAATGAGATATTCCAGAGGCCCCCTGGTTTGATTTCCTAATGCCACAAGATTGTTTCAACTTCTTGATAACCTCAAGATAGCTGGAATTAGATTCTGGGACATAATTTTCCAGTGTACTTGGTTGGAAATGTTATCTGGGCACCTAGGATTAGCATCGGGCGAGAGCCAAGGTACCAAATTTAAGTGGGAAGTTATTTCTTTTTCAGGGATAATTGTGAGCAGAAGGCACTAAAGTAAGAGAAATAGACAATTATGCGACAGAAAAACAGATGTTTCCCAGGAGTAGAGGGTCTGGACTGTAGGTATTGTGATAATTGGAGGCACAATTAGGTTTGTGGAAAATTTAGAAGACCTGGTACAGTCCTGAATGTCTAAACTACATAAGTTTAGTATAATTTTGTGGTTCAATTAATGCATTGTATTCATATTGGTTATAGTTGGTACCTGGAGATGGTAGGACTGGATAATTGTCTGAGAGCTATAAATGAACAGACACACAAATAAGCATATCATAGTGATATAAGTACTAGAAAGGAAATTTAGGGAAAGCAAAAGTTCACACTTGGAGTTGCTGAGAGAGGGGAAGAAAAAAATCTGATTTGTTCATGTAATAGCATTGTAAGATCATCAACTTTTGGTTCCTGTATGGGAGTTTCACTTCATCATTGGAAAGTCAGCAACATGTGGTAATGCTGACCATATCTGGCAATCCTCTCTAAACTGTTCTTCCCTCTCGTGTTACAACTGAAGCTCTCCAGGGATGTACCCTCCACAAAAACTTCAAGGATGACATTTTTTCTAATAATGTTTCACCTAGACCATTTTCTTGTGCTGCTGTAGAGAACACTCATGTTGCATTTTGAGGTCATTATTTTATGACTTTTATTAGAAAACATGTGGAATTGTGGAAAAAGCATGGTATTTATTGTCAGAGCTTGGTTTAAGCCTAGTTCCATGACTTAGGAGCTTTGAGACCTTGGGCAAGTTGGCTAACTCCTCTGAATATGTTTTTTTTTTTCCCTCTGTAAAATGGGGGAGATTATCTGCTTCATAGAACTGAAAAGTTACGAAAATAATACGGTGCCTAATACAGTGTCCAACAGTTAATTTCTAGTATTTACTGAACACCTAATATTTTTTCTTTTTCAAATGGTATGCTTTTTAACAGTGTGGCTTCTTGTTACCTTCAGCTCTTAGATGTACTTGGTGTATTTTCTCACCCGTGTATGTTTCATCTTCCCAAGTGGCTTAAAATATACATACATATATAACCCTGCTTATTTAAATAAGTCCTTAGTATCTGTTCATTGATTAAATTGCCCACATACCTGTTAGTTTTATTCTCTGGAGCAAAAATGGAATTCATGTTTCTATTTGGCCCTTAAGGAATTTGAGAAGAGTTTCTATGTTCCTTCAAATTCAAATTCTCTAAACCAGGAGGTTTAGAGACTGTGGAGTGGTTCAGCAACTCTTTGAGTATGTATATAAAGTATCACAATTTTCCCCCCAGGAAAGTGACTATAACTTTTGTCAGTTTCTCAGAAAACTCTGAGACACTCCCTCCCTCTCCAAGCTTAAGAGTCACAAGAATTATTTATTTTCTAGCCAGATGTCTTTCTTCCCTCTCCAGACTAGATAGCACCATCACTCTTATTTGTTAAAACCTCGATGACAGACTGCTCATTTTGAGTATGCTCAAGTTTGCAAAGATATGTTTGAAAGTAGGGGGTCCAGGATGTTATTCAGCCCTGTTATTACTAACCACCTTGGGAATAAAACTTTGTACTGCTGATTTTTAATTGTGCTTTCTTTCTTGCAATCTAGGAGTACATTCATTATATCACCTTATTTTTAACATCAAAAAAACTTGATTCATATTAAGCTAAAATCCTGTTTTATTTTCACCTAAATGACCATCTTGATTTTCCCAATCTAGAACTTTATACAGTTTATACAGGTTTTTTTTTTTTTTTTTTCAATTTTATTGCAAGCTTCCCATTGTTTGTCCTTATAGTAGTTATTGTGCTGATTATAAAGACTGTAGTCACAAGCTAAAGCTTTAAATTTTAAAAGATACAAAATGGTATGTTTAGATACAACTTTTAAAATACCGTAGGTGAAAATTGCTGGAAGAAATATGTACTTATGGAGATGAGACATATACAAGTAAGAAGAAAGTTGAGGACCCATGTGCTAAAGGGATGTCTTGGAGAGTAACACCATATCAGGCTAAGAGGCAGTGTATTGGAAGTAGGGAGTGCAGTCTCTGAAGTTAGACTGTTTGGATTCAAGCCTTGCGTCTATCACCTGTTGGCCATGTGTGACGTTGGTCATGATATTTGATTTTTCTGTGCGTTGGGGAACTACAGTTATTTCACAGAGCTGTTGAGAGGATCAAATAAGATATTACAGATATAATAATATAGCATAGTAAATGTTCAATGATAATACCTATTTTGGTGCAACAGCCCTCGAACACTATAGCAATTTGTAAAGCAACTCAATTTATTCACTAAACATTGATTAAGTACATGCGTGCCAGGCCTTTTGATAAGGGCTTAGGATAAGAAGATGAAAAATATTTAGTTTCTGCCCATTAAGGACCTTAAATTTTAGTAAGGAAATGAAATAAGATAATTGTAGTATATATTATTATATATGGACTTTTGGAAGACAGAGGAGAGTTGCTTGATCTTGGGATCCTGTGTCATCTGAGCTAGGTCTTAAAAGATGTGTGTAGATACCCAGCAGGCAGCTGGATTTTTAAATTGGAAGCTTTGAGAGGTAAAAGCTGGAAAGAGATATTTGAGGAATCATGGGAATAGGTGATACCACCAGGGAGAATATAAAGCAGCGGCTCTTATCCCTAGTTGAATAATAGAATTTCCTAGATAACTTTTAACAAAAATATAGATGGTCTAACCCCACTGCTAAAAACTCTAATTTAACGAGTCTGGAGGGATACCCTAGCTTTTTGTTGTATTTTTGAAAAGCTCCCCCAGATGATTTTTAAAGTACAGCCATGGTTGAGAACCTCCGGTATAGAACAAGGATGCTTAATCTAATCTCGAGGGTTCATTAGTGACTTCTTAGGAGAATTGTGTGCAGTAATTTGTATGTATGTATTTACACTCTTTTTCAACTGATCAGATTATCAGAGGGGTTCATAACCTCTAAGAGTTGAATTTAAGAATCACTGGAGACCCCCATTTAAAAATGGGTA
>JAQZBX010073253.1:0-14943 GCA_029593785.1 Cabassous unicinctus | reverse complement strand
ATAAATATATTAAGCAAAATAAATTTTGGAGAGATGTATACATTTAAATATTTTGGCTTCAAATGCTTCTTTGATTTGCCAGATGCAAATCCTTTTGCCAAGTTACCCTTGCTTCTTAAATCTCCCAGGGTTTGAGCCTAAATCATTTTTCACCAGAATATTCTAGCTGGACTTTGTATTGCTCTTAGAAAATGGAAAGAACACATAACCTCAAGGCCTTTTGTAAAAATTCTAAGTTTTCACTAAATTTTTTTCCAAATGCCTAAGAAGAAGCACTTTGAGGATGTTAATTAACATCCTAATGACAGTTATAAGAGAAGGCATCTTAAAGTCATGGTATAGTCATTCCTAAGAACCTAATTACTAAGTTTGTTCTTAGGAATATATATATATAGCAGTTGCAATACTTTCCTAGCTGGGAATAGTGGTAAGGGTCTGGTAGTTATCATGCCATTTTAAAGATGGAGAAACAGGTCCAAGATCAGACAACTAAGAACTGACAGAGTTGGAACCTGAACCCATCTTTGTCCTGCTAAAAGCCTCCCACTGATGGTTTCTGGCTAAATTGAATATTTATAGCTTACCTTAGAGGAACCATGCTTAAAACTCATCACGAAACAGAACTACCTCCTTCTTTCAGGTTCTAAACTTCATTAGGAAGCAAACTTCTATTCCCCACTTCAAAAAATTTACAAGAAGTTTCATTGGCCATGATTACAAGGAGAGAAGTTGGGAATAGAAAGACTAAAATGCATGGAGTTGACAGTCAAGCAGGGAAGCCTAGAGGCTCATATCTGTCTTGTGGTCCCCTTTTAAAGTGTCTAGTCACAGTCTAGACACAGGGCCCCCACACCTCACCACCCCACCCCAAGATAAACCAAGACCTGAGGAAGTGGCTATGTTTGCCCTCTTCCCCCTACCCTCACTCCCACCCCCACCATGGTGCTGGGAACTGTGAAAGTGATTCACTAACTCTCAGAAGAAGGGAATTGAAACAATCTCCTTCATCCTGAACTAAGAGAAGTTATAAAAATCAAGACAGCCAATGGCTGTGGGTCGGGAGCAGTAAGCTGTCAGAAAATAATGAACATGTACAAACAACTCCAACTACAAACAATTTCTCTCTGATGATGTAGATGTCCTTCTGGCTAAAATCGGTCAAACCTGACCTTTAAAAACAGAATGATTGGCTAATTACCATCAATTATTTTCAGTCAATCTGTCAGTGTCTGAAGAGAACAACCTTTAGGATATTCTAAAAATTGAATTTAAATGGACAATAACACTTATTTCAAGAAGCAATGCTAGGAGTCTTGGTGGCCCTTGTACCAGTTGCAGCCATGTATGGGAAGCGGTTGTGAGCCTGACCATCTTGCTTGGGGCACAAAGAATGCAAGCTGGGGTAGGCAGCTGCTGATTTGAAATCAGTCACTTCAGGGAAATAAAGAAGGATGGAAAGCTCTTAGTAGCCGCATTTTGCTCTAGAGCTTTCAGAAAAGAGGCACCCCTCAGGACTGCTTGGGGCTTTGTTTGAGAGGCAACCAGCTACCCGGGGAGCAAAAAAGAAATGAGGCCTCTGGAAACAAAGCTTTGAGGCTGTGGGGAAACAGTTTCAGGTGATTTTAGAGGGAGGAGGTCCCTAGGGCTCTGAGGCTGTAAATGCTAGAGGAGCTGAAGGCAGAGAAGCAGCTTCCTCCTTCTGCTACTGCTATGAAAAATTCGTCTTCAGGGCAACTGTTTTGCACTGTTTGCACATAAAAATTGTTCTAAGTAGGAAAAACTGTTTCTTCTCTGAGAAATATTTTCAGTTGATTGCTCAATTTTTGCTCTTAGACTGTCCACATGCACAAAGTGTTTTGACTTTACAGACTAAAAAGTAAAAAATAATAGAAGAAAAAGCCAAGGGTAAAATAGAGTTTACAAAAATTTGATTTGTGTTTTCTTACATATATAAACATTTTTTTTCCTTTTCTTTTGTTAAATTAAGAACTGAGTGGTCAGAAATGAAGTGTTCATTTCCAGGATGGAGTGGATCAAAGGGAGGAGTTAAACAGTGTGGAGATTAGGACACTGGTTGGCTTCCTGCCACGTCCAGAGGTAGGAATTCTCAAGGTAGAGTCTTTTATATATTTTAAAAGATTTCCCTAAACACCAGAGGGGAGGTGGGCGAGAGGGAAAGAGAAGCAAAGAGAGCAAGATAAAAAATCACAAGCAAGTCTTGTGATTATCCATCTGAAGATATTAGCCTTTCTATGCTCACTTCAAATAATGTGTGTGTAAATATGTATACTTAGAAAACTTCAGAAATTTTAAACTTTAAAAGTTTTATTGCAAATAGCATTAAAGACAAAAAACATTTTTGCTTTTAAAGAAAAGCCACGTCAAATTAGCAAATATAAAATTTTAACAATAATACCAAAGTGTGAAAAGGATGTAGAGCACACTAATTTTTTATTGGTGGAAATGTAAATTGATGAAAACCCTTTTGAAAAGCTCTTTAGTGAAGTATATCAACAACCTTAAAAATATGTATCCTTTTGGTGCTGGCGATGCTACATTGAGACTCTATCCTATGGAAATAACTATAAAAACATAAAAACTTTTATTTAAAGATGTGCTTACAGCAGCACTTTTTTAAAGAATAGTAAAAAATTAGATATAATCTAAATATCTAATTCTGAGGGAATGTGTAAGCACTTCCACTTGCTATTACAATAATGCTTACAGATATTATGTGGAATACTATTAAATATAATGATGAGTGATTTAAAAAGTGCTATGGATTTTGACAGAATGGTACATTAGATTTTTCCAATAATCTTCCCACTGAAAACAATGAAAATGCTGGGATTTTGTCATTTTTCTGAATCGTTAGATACTGAAAACAAGTGAAAGAGACAATCATTATTAGGTTAGCCAACACATAGCCCAGCTTTTGCTCTAGTGGCATCTGCCAAATCCTGCTGACCTTCTGCATCAGATTTAATAGCTGCCTAGGGTCACCTTGCATGGGAAACAAGAGATAAAGCCTAGGGCCAGTCCAAGGAGAAAACTCTAATGGGAGAGCCCTACCTTAAGCTGGGAGCTCAAAGTCTACACTCTTAGTTTAAGAGTAAACAAAAAACAAGGTAAAATATAAATAATTCTCCCTTGAGAATATATAACCACAAGCCAGTTTTCTGCCTATAGGTTTATGGGCAGAAAAACCTCAAGCTGAGAATATAATTTATTGGGGTTGCAGATTGGTAGTGCCCCAAGCAATATCAGAAGCAAAGACAACTCCTCTCTGGAGAGACTCAACTTCAAACCAAATCTCAGATAATTCCTACAAATAAAGTTTCAAGGAATATGCACTTACAGTCAAATATCTCATCTCATGATGAACTGCCAACTAGAAACAATTAACAACAGAATCAGTCTTGCAAAGAATTCGGATATTAGCATTATCCAACACAGTATACAAAAAGAATGTTTAATGTATCTGAAGAAATAAAACAGTAGTTGAAAATAAGAGCAAGGAGAAAAAGACTGTAAAAATCAATGAAGGTTTGAAAATCTTTGGAAGTGAATAGAAATGTTGAAAGCAGATCATGGTGTTTGTAACTCGTGGAACTATTATGTGGGTATGACAGTTATTGAAAGGGGAAGTCTTAAGATCATATATAGTACTAGAAGGAAAGATAAAAACTATAACATGGGACTGTATAAGATAGTAAAACCACATGCAAAGCACAAATATATTGCAAATATAAGACTGTTTATACAAAATATAAATACAAATATACTAGAGGGAAGGAAAAAGAATAGCAGATACATACAGCAGGGATGCATAGAGAGTTTGATAGGTGATGAGTTTTGTTTGTTTGTTTTCTGTTTATTATTATTATTTTGGAATAATGAACGTGTTCTAAGAATGATTGAAGGATGAATGCACATATATGTGATTACACCAAATAACCATCAATTGTACACTTTGGATGGATTTATGCTTTATTAATATGTATCAATAAAATCAATTTGTTAAAAAACCAACCAAACATCTTTGAAAAGAAATTTTAAAAAATCATTAACATAAAAAATTTCAATGGCTTACTCAGCAACTGATTGGACATCTGTGAAAATAAATTACTGAAGTGGAATGCAGATCTAAAAGATTTATGCAGAAGTCAATACACTGAGACAAAATGAAAATACAAAAAGGGGTTAAGAGACATTGAGGCAGAGTGAAGAAATTCTGACAGATGTATAATGAGAGTTTCAAAAGAAAATAATAAAAAGAATGTGAAAGAAGCAATAGTTCAGAAGAAAATGACCAACATTTTCAGAACTTAGAAAAATAACTGAATGGAGTGATGTCATCAACATGGTAACGTAAGACATCATCTGGAAAAGACTCCCCTTAGAGTCAGTTAATAAAAGGACAAACTCCACTTACTGGGAACTCTGAAGGATAATAGAGACTGAAGAAAGACTCTATAAATGTTGAATTGATCCTGCCGTCTGCAAATAATGAAATTTTTACTTCTTCCTTTCCCATTTGGATGCCTTTTATTTCTTTTTTTTGCCTCAGTGCTCAAGCAAGTACTTCTAACACAATGTTAAATAGGAGTGATGATAGATGGCATCCTTGTCTTGTTCCCAATCCTAGAGGGAAAGCTTTTAGGATTTCACCATTGTATATGATTTTAGCTGTGGGTTTTTCATATATACCCTTTATCATGTTCAGAAAGTTTCCTTTTATCCCTATCTTTTGCAACGTTTTTATCAGGAAAGGGTGCTGTATTTTGCCAGATGCTTTTCTGCACCTATAGAGATAATCATGTGATTTTTTTCTTTCAATCTGTTTCTGTGGTGCGTTACATTGATTGATTTTCTTACGTTGAAACATCCTTGCATACCCGGGATGAAACCTACTTGGTCATGGTATACACTTCATTTGATGTGCTGTTGAATACGATTAGTAAGTATTTTGTTGAGGATTTTAGCATCTAGGTTTGTTAGAGAGGTTGGTCTGTAATTTTCCTTTCTTGTGGCATTTTTGTTTGGCTTTGGTATTAGGGTAATGTTGGCATCATAGAATGAGTTAGGTAATGTTCCTTCTACTTCTATTTTTTGGAAGAGTTTAAGCAGGATTGGTGTTAGTTCTTTCCAAAATGTTTGGTAGAATTCACCTGTGAAGCCATCTGGTTCTGGGCTCTTCTTAGTTGGGAGGTTTTTGATGACTGATTCTATCTCTTTACTTGTGATTGGTCTGTTCAGTTCATCAATTTCTTCTTTCGTCAATGAAGGCTACTTCTGAGTTTCTAGGAATTTGTCCATTTCCTCTAAATTATCCTTCTTGTTGGCATAAAATTTTTCAAAGTATCCTCATATGATACTCTTTATTTCTGTGGTGTCTGTGGTGATACCCCCTTCCTGATTTCTTATTTTGTGTATTTGCATCTTCTCTCTCTTTTTCTTTGTTAGTCTAGCTAAGGGTTTGTCAATTTTATTGATCTTCTTGAAGAACCAGCTTTTGGTTTTGTTTATTTTTTCTAGTGCTTTCTTATTTTCTATTTCATTTAGTTCTGCTCTAATCTTTGTTATTTCCTTCTTTCTACTTCCTTTCAGGTTAGTTTGTTAGTCTTTTTCTAATTCCACCAGGTGTGCAGTTAGGTCTTCAATTTTAGCTCTTTCTTCTTTTTTGATAGGTGCATGTATGGCTGATTTTCCCTCTCAGTACAGCTTTTGCTGCATCCCACAGGTTTTGATATGTTGTGTTGTCATTTTCATTTGTTTCAAGGTGGTTATTGATTTCTTTTGAAATTTCCTCCTTGACCCATTGTTTGTCTAAGAGAGTGTTGTTTAACTTCCATATCTTTGTGCCTAATCTGATTCTCCGGCCATTACTGATTTCTAGCTTCATTCCATTGTGGTCAGAGAAATTACTTTGCATAATCTCAATCTTTCTGAATTCATTTAGAATTTTTCTGTGGCCTAGCATGTGTTCTGTCTTGGAGAATGATCCATGTGCACTTGAGAAGAATGTATATCCTGATGTATTTGGGTGTAGTGTTCTGTATATGTCTATCAGATCCAGTTCCTCTAATGTTTTATTCAAAGTCTTTGTTTCTTTATTGATTCTCTTTGTTTCTTTATTGTTCTGTCTAATGGTGATAATGGTACATTAAAGACCCCACTATAATTGTAGCAGCATCTATTTCTCCATTTAGTTTTTCCAGTGTTTGCCTCATGTATTTTGAGGTGCCCTAGTTAGGTGCATAAATGCTTATGACTGTTCTTTCTTTTTGAAAGATTACCCCTTTTACAAGTAGATAGTGTCCGTCTTTGTCTCTTAAATAGTTTTGCATTTAAAGTCTATTTTGTCTGATATTAGTATAGCTACTCCCACCCTTTTTTGGTTATTGTTTGCGTGTAAGATTGTTTTCCAGTCATTCACTTTCAGCCTCCTTGAATCCCTGGGTCTAAGGTGGGTTTCTTGTAGACATTATATAGATGGGTCATATTTCCTTATCCATTCTGTCAATCTGTGTGTCTTGACTGGTGAATTTAATCCATTAACATTCAGTGTTATTAGTCTCAAGGAATTACTTACGTTAGCTATATTTTCTTTGGGTTTATGTATGTCATATGTTGTTTTAATTTTTCTTTCTGTCTTTTTAGTTGTTCTTACACTCTCCTCCAACTCTCTCTCTCCTGTTAAAGAGAGATAGAGAGCCCAGAACTGTTGGCAAGTGGTATGCACACTAAATCCTATTTCAGTTGGCTAGACCACCTAAATGCAAAATGGTCTTTTCTGGATTGACTCACCTTTCTGGAGTGATCCCGTCTGGGTCCCTGGGGCAGGATACAACAATGGGGAAGAAACCAGAAACAGAAAACCTTCACATTAAAAAAAAGGAGGGGGGGGAGACTGAATTGCTATAAGACAAGATGGGTCCCAAAACTGAAAAGTGTAAGGGGCGATGAGTGAGGGAGAGAAGTTAAACAAATAATAGGAGCAGGTGAGAAAGTTCTGCACAAAAACAAGCAAAACATATCGAGATTTCTAGAGAAGAAACAGAAGAAAGGAAGTTTCTCCTGGAGGTGGGATAATTGCACAGAAAGTGCAATCTTAAAAATCGTACCACATATCCAGGGCAAGAATAAGATGAAGAAATGCTAAGAAAATCTGAACAGATAAATATGGGCTACTCTAAAGTTCTAGAATAAGTTTGACCAAGCTTCAAAGAAGAGACTTAACACAAAGCCATTCAACAATTAAACCCTAGAAAGAGAAACTGGTCTTCACATTTAACTTATCAAGATAATCAAATCCCCAGACACCTGAAAAAAATTACAAGCCATACTAAGAAACAGGAAGATATGGCTTAGTCAAGGGAACAAATTAAAACATTAGAGGAGACCCAGAATTTGGATCAACTAATCAAAGTTGTTCAAACAATTCACCTAAATCAATTCAAGGAGATGAAGAAAAATATGGCTATAAAGCTAAAGGATATTAACAAGGCAGTGTATAAGCATAAAGAAGAACTTGAAAGTTTAAAAAGAAACATAGATATTATGGAGATGAAAGGCACAATAGTGGAGATTAAAAATACACTAGAATAAAAAGAAAAAAAAACAGATTTGAACAGGGAGAAGAAAGAATACATGAATTAGAAGACAGGACAATTGAAATCATACAGTCAGAAGAACAAATAGAGAAAAGAATACAAAAGGTTTAGTAGTGTGTCAGGGATTGGAGTGACAGGATGAAGTGCAAAAACAGACATGTCAAGGGTGTCCCAAAAGGAGAAGAGAAGGGAAACTGGGCAGAAAGAATATTTGAGGAAATAATGGTTGAAAATTTCCCAACTCTTATGAAAGACATAAATATACATGTACAAAAAGCACAACATACTCCAAACAGAATAAACCCTAAGAGACCTACCCCGAGACATTTACTAATCAGAATGTCAAACACCAAAGATAAACAGAAAATTCTGAAAAGCACAAGAGAAAAGCAACTCATCACATACAACGGATTCTCAATAAGACTAAGTGGTGCTTTTTCATCAGGAAACCATGGAAGCAAGAAGGCAGTGGTATGATATATTTAAGGTCCTGAAAGAGAAAAATTGTCAGCCAAAAATTCTTTACCCCAGAAAAACCATCCTTCCAAAATGAGGGAGAGTTTAAAATATTCACAGATAAACAGGAATTGAGAGAGTTCATCAGCAAAAGACCTACCCTACAAGAATTATTAAAGGGAGTTTTGCAGCTTGAAAGGAAAAGATAGGAGAGAGTGTTTTGGAGTAGTGTGAAGAAATGAAAATCTTCAACAAGGTTAACTAAAAGGGTAAATACAAAACCCAATATTACTATATCCTCAATATATGACTTTATTCTTTAATTCCTATAAGAGTCAGAATATAATTGAACAAGGAAATGGCAGGGTGCAAATATCTTTTTGAGTCCCTGCTTTCAATGGAGAAACAGGAATATTCATTATTTGCTGTGGGAATGTAAAACAGTGCAGCCACTGTAGAAGAGAGTTTAGCAGTTACTCAGAAAGATAAGGATAGAATTTCAAATGAACCAGCAATCCCTCTACTAGGCATACACTCAGAAGAACTGAAAGCAGGGACATGAACAAACATTTGCACACACATGTTCATAGAAGCATTTTTCACAATTGCCAAAAGATGAAAGCAAGCCAAGTATCCATCGACTGATCCATGGATAAACAAAATGTGGTATTATACACAATGGATTATTATTCAGCTGCAAAAAAGGAATGAATTTCTGGTACATGCAGTATGGATGGACCTTGAACACATTATGCTGAGTAAAATAAGAAAGGTGCAAAAGGACAAGTATAGAACTTCCAGGAAGATGTAGGATTAGAGAGACACAGGACTCACTTTTCCCCCTTAAAAATAGCTAGAGGACAGGCAGAAACTGTCTAGAAAACTGTTCTAGAGTTTAGTGTACCAGGGGAAGGCTGGACATCACACAGAAGAGAGAGGTGCAAAGAAAAGGAAACTCAACGAGAAAGGTCTGTAGGTAAAAGCTGCAGCTGCAACTGTAGCACCCATCCCCCCAACCTTGTAGCAGACAGCATTGAGTCTTTCAGCCCCTGGCCAATGACTATGGATGGAGGGGTTTGCAGAGGTCCACTTCCCCAGGAAAGGCAAAAGAGAGGGATGCAGGCTATGGCAAATTCAACTTTTGGTCAGCAAATTTGGTCTGCTATGTCCCACAATTCATGCCCTTCCAGACTGGGTGGGGCCCTGCCATTGTTTTCCCTGTGAGCTAGAAGGGGACTAAAGAGATCCTACCTTCTCAAACAGCCTCCCTACTGACCTGGACTAGATGCTGATGAATCAGAGGGGAGTGGAATTTATTTACTCCATGGAAAAATTTCCCAACTCTCATGAAAGACATGAATTTACATGCCCAAGAAGCACAGCATATTCCAATCAGAATAAATCCAAATAGACTTACTCCAAGACAATTACTATTCAGAATGTCAAATGCTACAGATAAAGAGAAAATTCTGAAAGCAGCAAGGGAGAAGCAAATCATCACATGAAACAGATGCCCAGTAAGAATTAGTGTGGTGTTCTCATGAGAAACCATGAAGGTGAGAAGACAGTGGTATAATATAATAAAGACACTGAAAGACAAAAATTGCCAGCCAAGAATTTTTTTATCTGGCAAAACTGTCCTTCAAATATGAAGGTGAGTTTTAAATATTCACAAATAAACAGAAACTAAGACAGTTCATAAACAAGAATCAAGCTCTGAAAGAAGCAGTAAAGGGATTTCTGCAGCCTAAAAGGAAAAGATAGGAGAGAGAGGCTTGGAGGAGTGCAGAGAAGTGAAGACTATAAGAAAGGATAACCAAAACAGTAAAAGGAGAGACGAAAATAAGATATGACATATGAAAGCCAAAGGATAAAATGGTGGAAGTAAATAATGCATTTATAGTAATAGCAATGAGTATAAATGGATTAAATTCCCCAATCAAAATATAATATAGGTTGACAGAATGGATAAGAAAACATGAGCCGACTTCCAGGAAGATAGCTTTGAAGTAGGTAGACAGAGCTCAACTCTCTCACAAAAAACAATGGAAAAAGGGCAAAAACCTACCCAAGGGAGCTGCTTAGGGGATCTGCAGAACAGGAAAGTGCTGTGCATCATCCAGGAGGGAGCAAAACAGAGAGAAAAAGAGGCCAAAGGAAAACCATGAGTACTCTCCCCTGTGGCTGGGACCGGCACATATACCCCACCCTCAATGCAAATAGACTCAGTAAAACCCCTAGCTCACTGCAGCCAACTAAATGGGAAAGAACATTCCCAGGGAGGAAGATGGGTCTGGCAAAGGGTGGAGAGTGGTTTCTTTTCAGTGAGTTTGGCCAGCTGAGCCTCCTTTGAATCTCAAAAAAGATCCTAAACAGCACTGAAGTGGCCCCAGGGAGAGAGGAGGGGGGGATCTGATCAGGCAGGCTGTCACACCCAGCTGCCCTGGGAGAGAAAGGATCTACATTAGGGAGGGGGTGTGGACAGGTGTCTAACCAGCCCAGCTCCAGCAAACTGTTAGAAACCCAACTCACCTGAGGGAACCAGGGTGAGAAGAGCCAGATAAGCTTTCAGAAGCAGAAGCCTACTTAACCTGTGGAGTGGGTGTAGCTCAGTGTAGGAATTCCTGCCTTGCATATATGAGGTCCCTGATTTAATTACCCATACCTCCTAAGTGAAGGCAACCATACAGTGATCCTCCAGGTTCTCAGGAATTCAGCTGGCACCTTATGACAGGGAACATATAGACTAGCTTTTTTTGTTTTAGATTTTTTGATCTGTTATTTTTAATATTTTATTGTTTCTCTGTTTTTTCTTTATTTTATTTGCTAAAACCAGGTTTTTATGGAAGGCAGGCTGCAGGGTGATTGATTGATGAGCACTGGCAGCTTGAGGCGTTCCTGAGGGGACTAAGAGGGAAAGCTATTTTTCCTGGGTTGTTTTCATTTTGTTGTAGTTTTGTTTCTTCTTTGTTGTCTTTTCCCTTTCTTGTTACCCTTTTTCTTTTGCTTATTTTTTCTACCTACATTATTTCTTTTCTTTCCTTCATTTTTTCCATCTTTTGTCTTCTGTTGCTTTTCTTTCATTCCATCTCTTCTTTGGTATTCATTTTTTTCTTTTTTTCTCTCTCTTTTTTTCTTTTCTTCTCTTCTCATCTTTCTGGGCTTTTAATAAATTCTATTTTTTCTCTATTTTATTTCTTGCTTCATTTTTTTATTCTACCATTTTATTCTTATAACTTTGTATTTTTTAATGATTTTTAACCCATATGATTTATTTTCCTAGCTCTTCTAAGGTTCCTCTTCTATATTTTTAATAATTATTACATTATTCTTTCTTTCTCCTTATCTCTTTCCTTTTGTCTGGTCCTAACTTTTTTTTCAAGGGAACACAGACAACTGCAAGGATATAGAATAAGAGGAACCCAGTGTCAAAAAGGAACCTTATCACACACACACACACACAAACCACAACAAAATAAAACCCTAGAGTAGAATGAGATGCTAACCAACCAAATAAACCAAACAGGATAAACAGATACCTAGACACCAACAAAAAATTACAAGCCATATTAAGAAACAGGAAGATATGGCTCAGTCTAATGCACAAACTAAAAAACAGGAGGAGATGCATAACATGGAACAATTAATTAAAGATGTTCAAACAATTCATGAGTTAACTTAATGAAGTGAAGGAAGACATAAAGGATATTAAGAAGACACTGGGGGAACATACTGAAGAAATTGTAAACATACATAAATAGATAACAGATGTGATGGTGATGAATGACACAATGTAAGAAATCAAAAATACAATGGAAGCACATAAAGCAGATTTGAACAGGCAGAAGAAAGAATCAGTGATGTCAAAGACAGTACATCTGAAAACAGACTGATAGTAGACAGATAGATAAAAAGATTTTTTAAAAATCCAGTGGGAAGTCAGAGATTTGAATGACAACACAAAATGCACAAACATATGCATTATAGGCATCCCAGAAGGAGAAGAGAAGGGAAAGGGGGTAGAAGGAGTGTTGGAGGAAATAATGGCTGAAAATTCCCCAACTCTTTTGAGGGACACAGACGTCCATGTCCAGGAAGCACTGTGCACCCCAAACAGTATAAATCCTAACAGGCTTACCCCAAGACATATACTTATCAAATTTTCCAATGCTCAAGACAAAGAGAAAATACTGAAAGCAGCAAGAGAAAAGATATTCATCACATACAAAGGAAGCTCAATCAGATTAAGTGCTGATTTTTCTTCTGAAACCATGGAGACAAGAAGGCAGTGGTATGACATAGTTAAGGTGCTAAAGGGAAAAAACTGTCAACCAAGAATTATGTATTCAGCAAAGCTGGCATTCAAAAATGAGGAAGCATTCAAACTATTCACAGATAAACAGAAATTAAGAGAGTTTGTCAACAAGAAACGTGCCCTTCAAGAAATACTAAAGATATATTTATTTGCAGGTTGAAAGGAAATAACAGGAGATAGAGAGTTGTAGGAGAGTGTAGAAAGGAAGTATATTGGTAAGAATAACTAAAAAGATAAAAAGAGGAATAAAAACAGCACATGACATATATAAATCTAAAAATATATGGCTAATGAAGTAATGCCTCGACACTAATAGCATTAATTTTTAATGGATTAAACTCTCCAATCAAGAGACTAAGACTGGTAGAATGGATAAGAAAATATGAGTCTACAAGAAAGTCACCTTAGACCCAGGAATGCAATGAGGTTGCAAATGAATGGTTGGAAAATGATTTTACATGCAAACAATAACCAAAAAATTGGTGGGACTAGCTATGCTAATATTGGACAAAATAGACTTTAAATGCAAAATTATTGTAAGAGATAAAGAAGGACACTATATATTGATAAAATCAATAATCTATCAAGAAGAAAGAACAAGCATAAGCATTTATGCACCTAACCACAGTGCCTCAAAGTACATGAGGCAAACATTGGAAAAATGGAGAAATAGATGCCTCTACAATTATAGTGGAGGAATCTAATACGTCATTATCACAATTAGACAGAACATCTGTGCAGCAGGTTAATAAAGAAACAGAAACCTTGAATAATACATTAGAGGATCGAGACCTAATAGACATATACAGAACATTATACCCAAATACAACAAGATATACATTCTTCTCGAGTGCACATGGATCATTCTCCAGGATAGACCACAGGTTAGGCCATAGAACAACACTCAATGAACTCTGAAAGATTGAAATTATACAAAGTAATTTCTCTGACCACAATGGACTGAAGCTGGAAATCAGTAAGGGGCAGAGAACCATATTAGGTACAAAGATATGGAAGTTGCACAATACACACTTAAACAATCAGTGTGTCCAGGAGGAAATTGCAAAAGAAATCAGTAACTACCTTGAAACAAATAGAAAATGATAAAACAACATATCAAAACCCAAGGGATGCAGCAAAAGCAGTGCTAAGAGGAAAATTTATAGCCATAAATGCCTACATTAAAAAGGAAGAAAGAGCTAGAATCAAAGACCTAACTGCACACCCGGAGGAATTAGAAAAAGAACAACAAACTAATCCCAAAGCAAGTAGAAAGAAGGAAATAACAAAGATTAGAGCAGAGCTAAATGAAATTGACAATAAGAAAGCACTAGAAAAAATTAACAAAACCAAAAGCTGGCTCTTTGAGAATAATAAAATTGACAAAGCCTTAGGTAGACTAACAAAGAAAAAAAGAGAGAAGATGTAAATACATACAATAAGAAACAAGGAAGGGGATGCCACAACTGATCCCACAAAAATAAAGAGTATCATAAGAGGACACATTGAAAAATTGTATGCAAACAAGATGGATAACTTAGATGAAATGGACAAATTTCTAGAAACACAAAGAGCTTACACTGATGAAAGAGGAAATTGATGAACTCAACAGACAAATCACAAGTAATGAGATTGAATCAGTCATCAAAAACCTCCCAAATAAGAAGAACCCAGAACCAGATGACTTCACAGGTAAATTCTACCAATCATTCCAGAAAGAACTAACACCAATCCTGCTTAAACTCTTCTAAAAAATAGAATTTGGGGGAACATTGCCTAACTCATTCTATGGTGCCAAAATCACCCTAATACCAAAGCTATAAAGATGCCACAAGAAAGGAAAACTACATACCAATTTCTCTAATGAAACTGAATGCTAAAATACTCAAACAAAATACTTGCTGATTGAATTCAACAACATATCAAATGAATTATATACCATGACCAAATGGGTTTCATCCCTGGTATGCAAGGATGGTTCAACATAAGAAAATCAATCAATGCAGTACACCACATTCACAGATCTAAAGAAAAAAATAACACAATCATCTCTATTGATGCTGAAAACACATTCCACAAAATACAGTACCATTTCTTGATAAAAATACTTCAAAAATAGTAATAGAAGGAAACTTCCTCAACATGATAAAAGATGTATATGAAAAACTCACAGCTAACATCACATTCAATGGTGGAATGCTAAAAGCTTTCCCTCTATGATCTGGAACAAGACAAGGATGCCCACTGCCACCGCTGTTATTTAACATTGTGTTAGAAGTACTTGCTCAAGCACTTAGGCAAGAAAAAGATATGAAAAGTATCCAAACTGTAAAGGAAGAAGTAAAAATTTCACTATTTGCAGATGACATGATCCTACACATAGAAAGCCCTGAGAAATCTACAACAACACTTCTAGAGCTGATAAATGAGTTCATAAAGTGGCAGGATACAATATCAACACGCAAAATCAGTAGCATTTCTATATACCAATAATGAGCATTTTGAGGAGGAAATCAAGAAAAAAATTCTGTTTACAATAGCAACTAAAAGAATCAA
>JAQZBX010073252.1:0-14942 GCA_029593785.1 Cabassous unicinctus | reverse complement strand
AGGACTTCTGCATCTATTTTCATTAGAGGTCTTGGTGTGTAATTTTCTTTTTTCATAGTATGTTTATCTGGTTTTGGTATTAGGGTGAAGTTGACTTCATAGAATGAGTTTGGCAGCATTCTTTTCTGTTCAATTTTTTGGAAGACCTTGAGCAAGATTGGTATTAGATTATCTTTGAATGATTGGTAAAACTCACCTGTGAAGCCTTCTAGTCCAGGACTTTTCATCTTTGGTAGGTTTTTCATTACTGTTTCAATTTTTTAACTTGTGATTTGTTTGTTAAGGTCTTCTATTTCTTCTAGGGTCATTGTACATGGTGTGCATTTCTATGAGTTTGTCCATTTCCTCTACATAGTCTAGTTTTCTGGCATAGAATTGTTCATAGTACCCTTTTATGAACTCTTATGTTTCTGTGGGGTCAGTGGTTATGTGCCGTCTCTGATTTCTGATGTTATTTATTTGTGTCTTTTCTCTCTTTTTCTTTATCGATCTAGCTAAGGTTGTCAATTTTGTAGATCTTCTCAAAGAATCAACTTTTGGTTTTGTTGTTTCTCTGTATTGTTTTTTGTTCTCGATTTGATTTATTTCTGCTCTGATCTTTACCATTTCTTTCCTTTGGTTTGGTTTGGGATTCGTTTGCTGTTCTTTTTCTGGTTCCTCCAGGTGTGCGCTTAGATCTTCAATTTTAGCTCTTTCTTCTTGTTTAAAATAACCACTAGGGCTATAACGTTTGCTCTCAATCCTGCCTTTGCAGTAACTGATAGGTTTTGATATTATGTGTTCTAATTTTCATTTATAAAGATATTTGCTGAATTTTCTTGCAATTTCTTCTTTGACAAACTGATTATTTAAGAGTGTGTTTTTAAATCTGTGTATATTTATGAATGTTCCCTTTTTCTATGCATTATTGATTTCCAGCTTCATTCTTTTTTGATCAGAGAATGTGTTTTGTATAATTTCCATCAGTATAAAATTACTGAGACTCGTCTTTGACCCAACATATGGTCTACCTTGGAGAAGGATCCATACGCATTTGAAAAGAAGTATATCCTTCTTTTTTGGGGTGCAATGCTCTGTAAATATCTGTGAGGTCCAATTTATCGTATTGTTCAAGTTCACCATTTCTTTATCCTCTGTCCAGATGTACTATCCAATATGTTGAGTGGTGTATTGAAGTCTCTAACTATTATTGTAAAGACATCTATTCCTCCCTTTCATTTTCACAGTGTGTGCCTCATGCACCTTGGAGCACTCATGTTAAGTGCATAAATATTTAATATAGTTATTTCTTCTTGGTGATTTGCCCCTTTTATTAATATATGATGACTTTCTTCATATCTTATAACAGTTTTGCATTTGAAACTATTTTATCCGATATTAGTATCTCTACTTAAGCTGTTTTTTGGTTACTATTTTCATGGAATTCCTTCTTCCAACATTTCCCTTTTACCTGGGTTGTGTCCTTATGTCTGAGGTAGATCTCTGCTAGATAACATATAGATGGCTCATATTTTTAAATCCATTATATCAGTCTATGTCTTTTGATGGGGGGATTTATTCCATGAGCATTCAATGTTATTACTCTAAAGGTATTACTTACTCCATCCATTTGGTCTTTCATTTCTCATTTGACATATCATTCAATTTTCTTTCTTATCTTTTAGTTTACCCTTCCTAATAATCTTCACTTCTACACTGTTCCCCAAATCTGCTGCCCATGTTTTTCATTTCAGGCCGCAGCACTCCCTTTAGTATCTCTTGTACTTTTGGTCTTTTGGTAACATATTTTATCAGTTTTTGTTTGTGAAGACTTGGAACACACCCTCATTTTTAAAGGACAGTTTTGCCAGATACAGAATTCTGGCTGGCAGTTTTCCTCTTTCAATAACTTAAATACATCATGCTTCTTTCTTCTCTCCTCCATGGTTTCTGATGAGATTGGCACTTCATGTTATTGAGTTTCCCTTGCTTTGCTTAATGCTTTGCTTTTCTCTTGATGCTTTCAAAATCTTCTTTTTATCTCTGATATGTGTGATTCTGAATAGTAGGTGTCTCGGGGTAGGTCTATTCGAATTTATTCTCTTTGGGGTACGTCATCATTCTTAGGCATTGATATTTATATCTTTCATAAGGGCAGGAAAGCTTTTGGTCACCATTTCCTTCAATATTCTTTCTGCCCCTTTTCCATTCTCTTCTCCTTCTGGGACACTGATAACATGAATGTTTGTGCATTTTTCAATGTCCTGCAACTCCCTGATACTCTGTTCCATTTTCTCCATTCTTTTCTTTTTTTATTCTCCTGTCTTATCCAGCTCAGATGTTCACTTCAAAATCACTAATTTTGTCTTCAAGCAATTCAAATCTGCTCTTATGTGTCTCTAATATATTTTTAATCTCATCCATCATGTCTTTCATTCCCATAAGGTCTGTTATTTTTCTTTGCAGGCTTTCAAATTATTCTTAGTGCTCCCCTAGTATCTTATATTCTTTATTTCTTTAGTCTTATTTTCTTTAAATTCTTTTATGTCATTTAGGATAGTTGTTTGATTATCAATCATTAATTATCTTAAATAATAAATCTCCTCAGGATATTTGGTTTGCTCCTTTATCTGGACCATCTCTTCTTGTTTCCTAGTATGGCCTGAAATTTTTTGCTGATATCTAGGCATCTGAATTGGTGAATTTACTGTGATGGCCAATTTCTCTCCCTTTTCTATTTTTTCCCTGACAGTTCCTCTTTGATATTTGTTTCAACTTTTTCTAAGTATTTAAAATTGTCTGGCTTAACTTATCAAAATTGGACCAGGGACTCACTAGTGGGAGGCAGACGTTCTCCCACAGGTAAGTGTACAGAGAGCACCTAGAACAGATTTTGTCCATGCAATTTCCAGAACAGCCAACAGATGGTGTTTGTCAGCGCACCTTTCCATAGAGGTGTTTCAGTCTCAGCTTTCCTGTGTTCCTGTGTCGTATTGCCTGAGCAAAAATTTAAAGCAGGCTCTGCTGCGAATTCAGTGAAGCAAAGCCCATGACTCCCCCCTTCATTTTCTCTTTAAACAGCTGACAGGGAGGAAGATATCTGTTCCCCTCTCAGTCAGCTGCAGTGAGCCAGGAGTTTTACCCCAGCTTAATATCTTGGCGTTTTGGGAGGGGAGCCCTTCCTGGCTGCCACAGGCACTTGGTAATGCAAGTTTGTTGTTTCAGCTTCTTTGTATCTGTGTCCCTCACCCTCCTGGGAATTGTGCAGCATTGTCCTAGTCTCCTGACCCCCAAAGCAAGTCCTTTTTTTTAGAGTGAAATCGTTGACCTCTGCCTGTTAGTTTGATGCCATCTTCCTACAAACCTCCTATATCTCTTTTAAACATCCTATTGTACAAGAACACTTAAGTTTTACCCACTCCAGTTTACCATCCCATTTCTAACTAGACATAACTCTTTTTAGCTTCCAGGCCTTTACTCATGTAGTTTCTTCAATGTACTGCTTTTCCACAAGTTTTTTGCCTATTAAAATCTTTCTTTTCTTAAAGTTTCTTGTGAAATCATATTTTCATTGATAAATTTTGCTTTCTTCCTCTTAGACTATTGTATTAGTCAGCCAAAGGGATGCTGATACAAAGCACCAGAAATCTTTTGGGTTTTATAAAGAATATTTATTTGGGGAGGAAACTTACAGTCACAAAGCCCTAAAGAATCCAAGTCAAGGTACCATAAGAGATACTTTCTCACCCAAAGTCATTGGCCACGTGTTGGAACAAAATGGCAGAGGATGTCTGTGAGAGTTCACACTTCCTTCTTCCTCTTAAGGCTCAATGTCCCAGCTTCTACTGATCTCAGCTGTAGGCTGGCATAAGGCTGGTCACTCTCCCTGGTGCTCATTTCTTTCCAGGCTCAACTGCTCTGTTCTCTCCAAAAGGTCAGCTGTCGACTATGAGTCCCATTTCTCTCCCTGGGTTCTCTGCTGTGTCTAATGGAGCCTTCTCTTTTTCCTCACATATTTGCTTCTCTGTATTCTCCTTCTCCATGTATTTACTTCCTGGGGCTCCAGCATTGAAACTCAAACTCTCTCCTCTGCCATGTCATTTTTTCTGTGAGTCCCCACCCAGCAAAAAGGTGAATGACATGGCTGAATGAAAGCCTTAATCATAATTTAACCAAGTAAAAGTGAAACCTCTGAGTTTAATACAATCTAAAGGGAACATGTCCAGAGGAACAGACCAGTTTACAAACATAATCCAATATCTATTTTTGGAATTCATAAACAATATCAAACTACTACAACTATTCACTAGCTTCTCTATATTCCCCCATTAATATGCTACATTTTTTTTATCACAGTCTTCATTGCATTCTTATAGTATTATACATCCTTGTCTTCCCAATTAGATTATTAATCTCTTGTCTGGAACCATTTTTAACTGCTAAGAATTTCTCAGCCCCACCCTACCCATACCATGTGATACCATAATCCAGTGTCTTTTCAAAATTCACATATAATTATACTTGTAAAAGGTTGAACTAAACTGAAATATTTGAAGTCAGTGCAGTAAATAAATATGGAGGATCTAGCTCCATTTTTTTGAAGAGCCCAAATGTATGACATGAACTCTACTTAAAGATATTTAATCAAGACATATATATATATATATTTGGAGGGAAATATAGGTCTAACCTGGTAGAGTAGGTAATGTGTTATAAAGACAGGTAAGTACCTTGAAGATAATGAAGAGGGAAAATCAATTTTATCTAAAAGACCTGGGAAAGTCTTCATTGAAGAGGTCAGATTTGAGCTCAGGATCATTAGAGTTGGAGTGGAAGGAGAGGGAGAAAGACATGTTTATGGTGAGGCAAATATTATGAGGAACTTCATTGAGGTAAGTCTGAAACAAGTATGTAGAGATGTGGTGAAATGAAGCACATGGCCAAATGCACTGACATGCAAAGGAGGAAGCAATGCTATAGATAAAATACAGACAGACTGTGAACTATTTGGAATACCAAAATAAGGAAAATGGATGTCATTTGAATGTAATCTTGAACCTTTCAGAATTCTTTGGCAGATAATTTTAATATCATTTTCATTCATTTAACAAATATTTATAAAACACCACAATGTATCAGACAGTATTCAAGGTGTTGGAATACAGGAATGAACATAACAGAAAAAGTACCTTCCCTCATAAGTTATATGCTAATGTTGATGTCGGGAGGAAGTTGATGGATTAAAGATGTAGGACACAGAAATACAGAGTATGTTGAGGAATAATTACAGATAGAAAGAAAAAAATGCAGGGTGAATTTTGTAAGGATCCACTGAGGTGAAAAGACAGACCAATATTTGTAACTCATATTTAGGTTTAATTAACATTATAAGAGTTTATCACTTGAAGGCTTTTTGCAGGGAAGGCAGATTCCACCAACAGCGTGAATAAGTCCTTTACCCTAGCTGAATCCTTCACACATTATAGGAACATCTTTACCAATTCCTAATTATCTTTTATAAAACATTTTTCTTCCTCTTTGCCAGTAAGTGGTGAAATTAGCCTGACTTCTTTCTTCTGCCCATTTTAGATATGTAGAGAATTCTGAACAAGAAAATAAATGATATCGGTTACACAGGATCAGCAAGATGATCATCAAAGCACTTTAGTAAGACACATTTCTTTTAAACTCAGTGTCTGAACCTCCCCACAGAAATACACAGATGCAAATGCAATGAAATCCCTTTAGGATCTGGAAAACTAACTTCGCATTGTATGGAAAATAGTTAGTGTCACTGACCTATTAGTAATTTCCTAAATATTTATTCTTTTAATCACAAATATTTCCAAGAGGAAAGTTTGTATTCTATATATATATAAGTCCTAATACTGTACACAAAGGAAAAAGGGTTAAGAAAGCCCTTCTCAGTTAACTCTAGGTAATAGAATTATTCTAATATGTTTTTTATCCTTAATAGCATATACATGAACACTTAATTTTGTAAATTCATTTACCATACTTTTCATTGTTCTTATATTTCCACTCCTTACTTATCTTTACAATTTTTCTCTAATTCAAAACTGTGTGGAGCTAGTGTGAGACACAGTATTGGAGTTCATTTTGACATTTTATGATTATAAGATAGAATTCAAATATACAGGTCAGTCATTCAAGTATTGGTTTTG
Source organism: Cabassous unicinctus (assembly GCA_029593785.1). NCBI lineage: Eukaryota > Metazoa > Chordata > Mammalia > Cingulata > Chlamyphoridae > Cabassous > Cabassous unicinctus. Next base: position 8,778 of record JAQZBX010073252.1, on the reverse strand, counting down.
AAAGTTATGTTTAATTTGCTGAATTAATAGATTGCTTTCATTTAATGTTACATAATAAATTATAGTTAAACAGCCTTTTTTTTTGATACTTTGATTATGGAAAAATAAACCCTTAGCACATGGAGTTTATATGATTTGTATCTTCATGCCATGTTCTTATGCATCATTAACAATGAGAGAAGAAAGATATTTAAAATGAAATGTTTGTTCTTAAATGTCTTAATAAGATTTGAAAGGTTTTCTGTTTCTCTAAGTGTTTGAAAACTAAAGTATAAATGTAACCATAACTTGTTTTTCCTTTAATTTATAAGAGAATGTGATACAAAGAAAAATAATAGATGAGTCTGCTTTGATGAAGAAAGACACCAAAATTTTAAAAATGATGTGCTTGGAATAATATACATTGCAGAGTCTTCTTCAATGTTTATAGTATAAATATGGAGATGCCCATGTGTTCACTCAGTATAATTGGTAGGATCCTGAAACAAAAGCACCTTTCCCAGGTGACCAGAGTAGAGCCAAGATAGGCATCATTTTGCCTTTTCTCATTGTATTTTACTGCTCCTTTCAAAGAAATATGTCACACTGAACTTTAAATGTTTAAATTCCAATGGGAAATTGTGCATATGCATATCAAAAAGCAATGTATATTATCCATAAGCAATTCTTCATTTTCTTAAGTATATAATAAATTCTACAGGGTTCAGAAAGTGGAGATCATTGTGATCTAAGGTACTTAGTTAAAATTTTATTATGTAGCATTATGATTAAACAATGCCTTAAATAAAGAATCGAAAGGATTCAGTTATTTGGGCAAAGAGCAACGGGAATAATAGCATGGAGAGTATCAATGTTTATGGAAATGAGCATGGAATTGGGAGATGGACAATGGGTGAACTGAGTGACAAAGTAGAGGAACTGTTAGTGAATGTTTGTAATAAGGATGGAGATGGATCTGGATATAGATCATCTTAAGTGCCACCAAAGGAATTTGAATTTATCTTGGAAGTAACAATTATTGAAGTCTCCCTGGAAGACATGATTTGGTCAAAACTATGTGCCAATAGGTTCCCATTGTTTAACCTGACCTATTTCATAGTATCTGCTTGAGCAGCCCAAGAAATTAAAACTGTGAGTTTCTGGGCTTTCTACTCTGTTTCCATGAATTATGTGTCTATTCTTTCTGCAATGCCATGCTCTCTTGTTTACTATAGCTTTCTAGTAAGCCTTGGAATCAGAAAGTGTGAGCCCCCAGCTTAATCCTTCTTCTTCAGTACATGTTCACTATATTGGTCTTCTGCCTTTCCATAAACACTATATAATCAGTTGGTTATGAATAATGTTGTTACAAATATTTGTGTTCAATTTCCTGCATGGAACTATGTTTTCATTTCTTTGAGTATATTCCTAAGTCTGCTTTCAGAATGTTTTACAGATTACCTGTGCCTTATAAATTCCCAATACTAATATAAAAGAGTTCTGATTTCACCATGCCCTCAACAATAATTGTAATTGTCTGCTTTTTAAAAAAAATATTAAAGCCATCATAGTGCTCGTGAAGGAGGATCTTATCATGATTTTGATTTGCATTTACAGATAATTTAGGAGGATTAAGGTTTACCTTCTTGAAATCATTGAAAATGATATACATTAATGGATAAATATGTCACCTGATTCATAGGAGACACTGACTAAACATTTTAATGCATGATAAGGAAAACGTTGTTTTATTTTATATACATATTTGGATAGTGGTGAAGTTCACCAAATTATATATTTGTATTGCCATTTATAGTTATTCTGTTCATTTTTTCTGTTTAGACATAATAAATTTAGTTCATTTATTTGTTCTAATGTTTATAGAGAAAATAAATTAAAATCTTCTGACTATTCAAGAAACATAATTTTTAGTGCATTCAAGGTCTTTTTATGTATTTTTGATATGTGTGTTTGATAAAAATTTTGATTTTGTAAGCAAAATTATTGACATTTTCTGATGTGAATTCTTCATGATTTTTTGTTTAGAATTTCTTTCCTTATTCTGAGACTGATAGTATCCTATATTTCTTTTTCTTAATCTCTTTTTCCTTTTCTTCCTTCTCCTTCACCTTTTTATTTTTTAACATACATAATCCAAAATATCAAAATATTAACATTTCAATAGATACAAATACCAAAAATTATTAGTGAGATATTTTCTAGTGTTTTTTTGTAGTGAGTCTTGTAAATCCAGTGTGTTTTAGTACTTTCAGCACATCTCAATTTGAATGATAATTTTTTAAAGCAGTTTTATTCACACACCATACAGTCCATCCAAAGTGTACAATCAATATATAATCACCAAATTGTGCATTCACCGCCGCAATCAATTTTAGAACATTTTCATGGCTCCAAAAAGAAAACCCCACACATTTTTAAGCCATCCTATTATTTGCATGTAGCATTGGTGTGTTATCCTTGTTACAATTAATGAAAGAATATTAAAGTATTACTGTTAATTATAGTCCGTAGTTTGCATTAGGTGTATTTTCCCCATATGCCACCCTATTACTATACTTTGTAATAGTGACTTACATTTATTCTAGTTTGGAAAAATGTTCTTATGTTGCATTTGACTCTTGACTCTACCTGGAATTTAATTTATAAGATGAGGAAAAGACATAAATTAATTTTGTCCTGATTCTCCCAAGATAATCTGCAGATTATCTTAGTTCAGTTAATCCTCGAAGGAGGACTTGTAGGGAACATCACAAAATAACTCTAAATGTTTCTATAATTCTAGATTTTTCTGAAAAGAATAATAATCAATAAAACATATAAACTGGTTTTATATAATAGACATTATTATATATTAACCATATATTATTACATATGGCCATATACATAAATATATGATGAAGTTCAAATAATAAAAATTAGCTTTATATAAAGAACCAATAAATCAGGACACATTATCCAAAGTCATCCCCAGATAAAATAAGAGGAGTATCACACATCAATGTAGAAAGAAAGACTTGCTTAATGAATGGCCTTTGTTCAATTGGTTAACTATTTATTCCTTCCATGTGTGTAAAATTTATAAACACAAGTAATTCAGAGATCATTTTAAAGTGCAATTTGTATTTTGTCTTTGAGAATTAAAATTTGTTTTTTATGGCTAGCTAGTAGCTCCAGAAGTATTTTATCTAAATTTTCTCTTACTCATTGTTTTCACATGCCCTCATGGACATGCACACACAGAGGTCTAAATCAAGTCTGTGTTTCCTACACAACATGAAACAATACAGTCTCATTCCAAACCAAATATTCTAGAAGGTAAGAGAGGCATTTATAAAGTAAATGAACTAAAGAGTATTGAGTGTGATGGCTGAGGAAACTCTTCTGCTCCTACCCATTTATGTTAGGCATCCATAAAGTTCATACATACATCATTCTACTTCTTTCTACATGATCCAATCTATATTCTATGGCTTTTAATTTCATTAGTATGAAGAGGATCCAGACAGAACATCTCCTTAGGACATGTGCCTTAATATTCAGACTCACATATCTAATTCCTTACTTAACATGTTCACTTGAATATCTCAGATGGCTCAGACTTAAAGTTCTCAACAAAGAACTCTTGAATTTCCCTAAATCATTGTTCATCCATGGTTGTTTTTTTATTTTTTTAACTTGATGGTAGCCTAACACCCAGTTAGTTAATGAAGAAATTCATAGTAATCTGCCTTCTCACTCTCCCATTAGATTCAAACTTTCATAAGACCTCTCACTTATATCTCTGAAATATACCTTAAATGTCCTCACATATTTCCATTTATAATTCCTGTATGCATTTCTAAACTGCCTCATCTCTAACCTGATCAATATCAATAACTGCAAACTGTTCTCCCAGCTTTTTCTCATTTTATTTCTTTTTAATTTTTATTCATAAAGCAATTTAAATATAGTAGTAAAAGATGTATTTCAAATACCGTTGTCTCCTGCCCACCATAATCTATGCATCCCAACTGGAACCACGTTCTAATTTTTGAGCTACTTCTCTGAAAATTTGCCTTCATCTTTCTTATTATCAATCATAGATAAAATTAGTTTGCTTATGGTAAAAATATATATATATATATTCATATGTATAAAATTATAGCTGATACATCCCTACTTATGTCTTTATTTTTAGCCTTTTGTATCACTTTGATTCTGCTGTAGCATTTATATAACATAAAGGACTGTGTTTTCCTTTTTAAGCAAATCTGAAAATTTTTGTCTTGTATTGGTAAGTTAAATGCATTTACTGTAACTTTTATGACTAGTGTGTTTGGGCCAAAGTCTGTCATAATATCTCATGTAATTTTTACCAACTATATTATGTCATAAGTGCAGTTTATTTGTATGGCTTGATTTACTAGCTTTTTTTGTATTTCTCTTGGTATGTCAGATGGTTTGTATTTTGTATTTTTAATGTACTACCTTTATCTTAATACCTTTATTATGTATTCAGTACCCTTGCTCTGTTTATGTTATTGCTTTTGGTATGTTACCTTTGAATAATATTCTTCAATGGCCACTTTTACTTATGGGGCAATCAATGGCCTTACTCTACTTTTGCTCTTTTCCTTGTCTTCTGATTTTGTCTTAATTTTATAGATTTTTAACTTTGTAACAATTTTAGATTTACAGAGAACTTAAAAAGTTAGTACAGAGTGGTTCTCGTGCACACTTCACCCTCATTCCCTTAATGTTAATATCTTATATAATCATGGCCCACTTATCAAAACTAAGTTGTTAACCATGCTACTGCAATGCTACTAATTAAACTAAAGGCTTCAATTTATATTTTACCAGTTTTTTCACTAATGTCCATTTTTTGTTCTAGGGTCCAAAACATGATACAAATATGTATTAGTCATCATGTCCCCTTAGATTCCTCCAATCTAAGGAATGTAATGTCCCCTTAGATTCCTCCAATTTGTCAGTTTCTCAGTCTTTCCGACTTGAACACTTTTGAAGAATATTGGTCACATATATTGTACAATCTCTCCTAATTTGGGCTTATCATGACTAGATTGTGAATTCTAAGGAAGATTATGACAGAGACAAAGCTCCCTTTTCACTGTATCATACTAGGACTCTATGATATCAACATGCCTTATTAACCTTGAATACTTGGTTAAGGATGTTGTGTGGCAGTTTTCTCCACTGTAAAGTTCACTATTATTCCTTCCCATACTGCATTCATTAGAAACAAGTCATTAATTCAAAGCTACACTCAAGCGGAAGGGATTAAGCTCTATCTGCTGGAAAGAGGAATGTCAATTAATTTGTGGAAATATATTAATTCCACTTCAGAAATTAATATATATTTGGGGGAGAAAGTTTCAGACTATGTAAATATCCTATTTATCCTTAAAATTTTTCCTATCAGTGTTTCTTGCCTTCAACAATTTTCACTGTATTATTTCAGCATTATTACTGTGGTAATGTATCAACAATTTTCTATTTCCCTGATTCTTTCTCCATATATTAATTGGTAAATATACCTTAGATAGATAACAAACCTTTGTTCACTTTTTTACTTGAGTTTATTGAAAAGATTGGTCAGTTTTTTTTTTCTTTTTAAATTAACTCTAATTAAAATTATACAAAATTTACAAAGATTCTGCTCATTGCTATAATTTCCTGGGCTGCTTAAAACAGATACCATGAAATGGGTTGGTGTTTAACAATGGAAATTTATTAGCTTAAAAGCTTACATTTTGAGGTCATGAAAATATCCAAATCAAGGCTTCAGCAAGATGATGCTTTCTGCCTGAGCACTGACTGCTGTCGATCTTGGACACCTCTGTCACATGGCAAGCCACATGGCAGCATCTGCTGGTCTCTCTTTTATCTTCCGTGTTTCATTGATTTCAGCTTCTTGCATCCATGGCTTTCTTTCTCTTTGTATTTATCCCATTTTTAAAGGACTCCAGTAAAAGGATAAATACCTCTCCTGAAAGAAGTGGGGCTCACCTTAACTGAAGTAGCCTAATCTAAAGATCTTATGATAGCACATTATTGTGAAATTAATCAACAATATTGGACTGTATTAGTGAATGTAATTGAAAGAGGAAACTTTAGGATGTGTACTAGAATTATTTATTACATAGAATAATAATTAAAAGATAAAACATAGGACTGTACAGCACAGTTAAACCTATTTTAGGTGATGGACTCTAGTTAATAGTATAAGCCTTAGAATGTTCTTTCATGAATTATAACAAATGCACAATACTAATATATGATGATAATAATAGGCTGGTATATGGGAAAATATGTTGGGGACCTTCACAGTAGCACTCAAATTATGCACCTTGTCAGCAGCACCGGTGACATGTAACATGGCTGCCAGGGCTGAGACAAAGAACAGCTAAGCTATTATTAGCCTTCTTCAAGGAAGTTAGAGAGTTCACGCCAAAAGCATTTCTGCCACCTACCCTAGCAACAGTGGCCACCAATCCCAGGCCACCACCGGTCCTTAGGTCCACCAATCCACACCCTCCTCCTTTAGAGTATATATACCCTGCTTCTTCAATAAACTTTTGCAGCTTGATCAGAATCCTGTCTTGCTGTCATTCTTCACGTCTCCTTGTCCCATACCATTCTTTTCTTCACAGGTCCTGAGCCCCAGTTGATCATCCCGCGGGTCGGGACAAATGGCACCCAACGTGGGGCCCTTGGTTTAGTGAAGAAGAGAAGCAGCCGCGCACGCCAGAGGGGAGCTCCCATTCACCGTATCCGGAACCGCCGCGAGGGGCTGGCTCGCATCACAGGTTCGCCAGAAGCCGCCTCGAGGGATTCACTCGCAAAACAGGCTCGTCAGGAATCGCCGCAAGGGACTCGCTTGTGAGACAGATTCGTTTGCCAGTCGAGTGCCGGTGCAGGAGAAGAAAAAGAAAGAGGTAAGCCCCTGCGAACACCCACACCCCCACCCCCATTATGGGACAACCAGCATCCAAGCAGGGATTATATATTCAACAGGTGAAACAGTCACTCAAGGCGCAAGGAACTAGAGTTAAGAAAAAGGATCTTTAATTTTTTTTAGTTTTTTGTTAGAAACCTGCCCTTGGTTCCCACAGGAAGGTACTATAGATGAGAAATGCTGGTTAAGGTTCGGAGATTGTCTAAAGGACTACTATAGAACCTTTGGTCCTGAAAAGGTCCCTGTCACCGCTTTCGCATACTGGAACCTTATTAATGAAATTCTAAAAGTCCATTCTTCTGCCCCTGATATTCAAAAACTTTGTAGAGAAGGAGAAGAAGCTCTTAAAGAGCACTCCTGTTCCTACCCCCCTTCTGAATGCAACTCTGTAGTCATTGATATGCCTGAAATTCCTGATAAACCTCTTATCAACATGTCCAGAGAACTTTTAAATAAAGAACTCAGTGAAGATAGACCAGACACCCCTATCAGTCAGAGGCCAGGCATCCCTGTCAGTCAGGTTGGAGCATTGCCCTATCAGCATATAAAGGACCTAACTGATAACAAAACTGATAACAGACCAAGCACCCCTATCAACCTCCCTCCATTCCGGCCACCGCCCTATGCCCCTGCTTTATCGCAGCCGTCATGCCCTCAAGCTTATCCTGTCACCACCTTACCCCAGTTCCACGCCTTAGAAGAAGCTGCAGAAAACCTCCGGCTACACGCCGATAATTTCAAAGAGGCCTTTCAGCAGGAGCGTCTGCAAACACTTAACTTGCTTGCTGATGTTCGCTCAGCAACTCAAAGTATTGCAGCTCTTGCACTCCCAGAAAATCCCCCCTCCCAATACGCCCTCACCGTACCTATGCCTTCCCAGTTACACGTAGTCAAATTCGGCCATTTTCTACTGATTCTCAAAATGGCGCCGCCAATTCCCAAAATGGCGGAGGTGACGACTCCCAAAATGGCAACTCAAGCAGCGAAAGCGAGGAAGAGAATAAGACCGAGGCTGGTGACTCTAGCGAGGACGAGCTAGGAGATACTCCCACCTCTACAGCAAAATATAAAAAACTTAGTCTAAAATATTTAGAAAAGCTAAAAATAGGCAGTGAATGATTATGGTGCTACTGCCCGTTTCACGCTCGCCCTGCTAGAAAGCATTAGTGAAAAAGAACTCATCCCTAATGATTGGTCACACCTAGCCAGAGCACCCTTGTCCGGCGGCGATTTTCTATTATGGAAATCAGACTACGAAGAGCATTGCAAAAAATATGTCACGTGCAATGCTCGAAAAGCCGCTTCCAAAAAATGGACGCTGAACAAATTCCTAGGTCAAAGCCCCTACCATCAAAATATTAAGCAAGCACATTTCCCCCCGGGTCTCCTTGCGCAAGTACAAACGGCTGCATTTAGGCCTTGGAAAAAGCTTCCGCAAAAAGGCGCCGCCACTTTTTCTCTGACCAAACTTAGACAGGGACTCAATGAACCGTATAACGACTTCCTCAGCCGCTTACAAAGTATGGCTGAACGTCTGTTTGGGGCTAGCAAAAACGAAAGTGACTTTATTAAACACTTGGCCTATGAAAATGCTAATGCTGCCTGCCAAGCCGCTATCCACCAAGGAAGGGATCCCTAGGGCACTTTTCAAGCTAATAATAGCTCTTCAACTCCAGCTGTGGATATTAACCCTTCAAGTTCCAGCAGCAACTTTATAAACCTCCTACTGCTTACATAATGATAAGGCTGTGGGATGATAAAAGCTAATAAAATTAAATCACTGGAAAAGTAAGAAAACTTAGCAATACAGTTTCCAGAAA
>JAQZBX010073251.1:0-14942 GCA_029593785.1 Cabassous unicinctus | reverse complement strand
CAAAAAAAAAAAGATAAAAATAATAAGATAAAATAATAACAAATATAAAATATCAAAATAAAAAATAATAAAATAAAATTTTCAGTGTGTCTTTTATCACTATAAGATCTGTTTTCTTTTATGTACAGTGACAATTTCTTTTGCACGTTCCCCCAGTGTCTTATTTTTTTCCCTTTATCTTCAAAGAAGTTTTAGGTTACAGAAAAGTCACATAGAAAATATAGGAGATTCCATATACCCACCCCTTCTCCCTCTCCCACTCTCCCCTATTAATAACATTTTGCATGTGTATGGTACATTGTTACAATTGATGTACAAATATTGAAGCACTGCTATTATCCATGGTTAATTGTTTACATGATGGTTTACAATTTGCAATGTACACTTTTACAGGTTTTGACAAAATTTAAAATGCCCTATATCAATCATTGCAAGATCATGCAGAACAATTACGATGCCATAAAAATGCCTTATATTCCATCTATTCTTCTTCCCTCCCCCTTCCCATGGAACCTATGGTACCCTTTAAGTTTCATTTTTGAAGAAGAAGCTTTATAATTACATGCACTAATATTGAAGGCTTCACATATTGGTCTGTTTTCTTTTATTAGGCACTGCCTATATTCTCTAGAGATTCTTGCCCCTCTAATTGAGAACATAGCAGGACTCCCCAGGATGGGAGTTTAATGTTTTCTTGTATGTTGTGTGGGTATCCACCCAGTGAGATAACACTATGATAAGATGAACACATTCATACTACATAGAGGCATGCCCCAGGTGCACCCTATCCAACATACACCCCAATCCTGACGCCCTACACCAGTAACCCTCCCATGCCATATTTGCTGAAAGAGCATTCCCAACATTGTAGTTTTAACCAGGTTAACAGGCCTGCAAATCCTCAGAGTTCACCTGCTCCTTACTCCAATCCTTCCCCCAGTTCCATGAATAGTCCCACTCAACCCCCCTCCCTACTCCCCCTCACATTCCTACACAATTGAACCCAATCATGTCACTGCATCACTATCACCCCTATCCACTGCCAATGCTGGTAAACCATATAATATTGCTTTACATAAACTTACTGACTAGTATCCCATTTTTTTTAGGTCTCTGTCCTGGGACATGCAAGATAAGAAAAGCTGAAATACCTAATCAAATAAGGGGTATTCATATACCAAAAGGATTAACCTCTTTAAAAGGACAACTTTATAGAAGAAAAAAAAAACAAACAAAACATTCATACACACACAAACAAAAGGACACTTTTATAAACAGTCATTCCCCTATTACATTGCTATTGATTTCCACAGCAAATTTTTGGAGACAGCACTATCTTAAAACAAACTATATAGAGAGACCAGAGGCAGCATCTTATCTATGAAAGACAGAATAGCTGACAAGTCCTGATTTTGATTTATATCTATACCTTGGAAACAAATTCACAATTTTCTGGAAAACGTCACTGCTTCATTAAATAGTAATGGCTAAATTTCGTTTAAGGCAGTGAAATTTCACATACTCTACATTTAGGTTGAATGGCAGATATAACGTTAGCCAACATAAAGCAACTCTTAAATTCAAAAACCTCTTTGACAGTTTAATTTTTCACAGTTTAAAAATTAAGAGAGCCTTGAGCCATGGTCTAACAATGTGCTTGAGGCTGTCGGTTGATTCTTTCACTAATAACCAAGATGAAAACAGTTCACTTCAGCTAGATCCTTTATAGGCTTTTTCAATCTAACAACCTTGAGGGGAAAATTTAGATTCTTAAAACACTCCATAGTCTCACTAAATTGCTAAACTCTAGCACATGAAAAAGCAGTGTAAGAGCATAAAGACATATTCGTAATGAATCAAGGAAGCCATGCAGAGACTCAAAACAGTACCTGATGGGTTAATTGTAAAGAGATTCATTTATATGCTATTTGCTGTCAGTGTTGCCCACTCTCCAAAAAGAAAAAGGGCAGAACACACTTTCCTTTAAAAATGATTTAGGCCCACTGACTTTGAATATAACACATTCAGTTATATTTTTTTGTCAAGAATAATACTGGCTTGGGGAACAGGGGTGGGTGGTGGTAAGAAGCTAATATCTAGGATCTTAGACTGAAGTCCAACCAATAAGTTATTGAACACTCTAACAAGGAAATTACAGTTAAGGGCTTTGAAGAAAACTAGCTACAATTTACCGAACTGTTAACAGCTTTTAAAAGGAAATATTATTGTTAAATAGTTTCTTCTAAGAAGTGAAACATGATTTAACTTTTAGAAATTTCATCATAAATTCCTTTTTCTTTCAAACATGAAATCTGTTAGCTCTGAACATGTCCTAAAGTTGACAGATGCAAAGAAATGAAAATCAAGATGGCCTCTTAGGGAATGAAGAGCAAGAGAGAGTGGTCAGGAGCAGAAAGTCTGGACAGACCCTGTGGAAATCAACCTGTGGCACTAATTCCTGGTTCTAGTCCAGGAATTGCAGGATTTTGCCAAACTCTGAGGCTTCCAACTGCTGCAATGGGAGCAGTTTCTTTATAAAACCAGCATTGGATTTCTCTTAAGAAGCAACAATAAGCATTGATTTCTTTTTTTGTCTTATTTGATGCTATTATGATTACAACAGAATATATTTTAATATTTAATCACTACCCTTTAAAACCTTGTTTTAACCCAATTAACCATATAAACTCATTAATAGGTCCAGCCCAAATGCTATAACATTAACATTCTCAAAAACTATTTAAAGGGAGAAGCAGAATAAAAGGTCACACTCAACCACAAGCTTTACCAGTGGTTCTAATAACTTTTGGCATTAATAGTTTTGACAGGTACAATATAGGTAAAGATTGCTTGAAGTCAGGGTGGTGGATACATGAGGATTTCAGAATGAATACTGAGCACAACAAGCTATCAATTTCTTATCTAAAATCTAGTAGGAACAAATTAACCCCAGGCAGAGAAAATGTGGTACATGTGTGGATATCAGACTCCCAAAATGCAATAGTGCTGTATCTTACAAGGTCTAATTTTATGGAATCTTTGCTCCTGCAATTTATTTATTTATTTATTTATTTTTTTAAAGATTTTATTTTTATTTCTTTATTTATTCCCCCCCCCTTGCTGCTTGTGCTTGCTGTGTCCATTCGCTGTGTGTTTCTCCGTGTCTGCTTATCTTCCCCTTGCTGAGAGGTCCCGCTGCATCAGCCCCTCGCGCTGCGCAGGCGGCCTGCCCTCACAAGGAGGCCCCGGGAAGGGAACCCGGGGCCTCACACATGGTAAACGGGGGCTCTACCGGTTGAGCCACACCCGCTTCCTGTTGTGAGGGCTTGCTGCATCAGCCCACTAGGCTGCGCAGGCCGGTCTGCCCTCACAAGGAGGTCCCGGGAAGCGAACCCGGGGCCTCCTGTATGGTAAACGGGGCCTCTATCGACTGAGCCACTCCTGCTTCCCGTGCTCCTGCAATTTAAATGCAGTGCAATATCATTTCTACTATTTCTTCCATTACTGAAACTGTTACTACAGTTACAGCTGAAATAAACTTGAAATTCACTAAATAAATTTGATAATTTTTCAGAAGGTTTAGAGGGCATGATAGTTTAAAGTAGACACAATTAATCTAAAGATTCCTGGTGTCTCTCACACTTTTTAAGGCTTCCAAGTTTGTAACCTGTCACTTGGAAGAATCAGTACTCCATCATCTAGTATACTGGCCCTTAAGAGAATTTCAGATACATGCTGTGTTTGTGATACTGCCACTAAGTCAAAACTCCTTCTCATCCTCACAGTTCAATGAATTACCCTCCATGGATCTGGAAGGAGAAAAGGGAAGGAAAGAGGGTAAAGCCTCTCAACTGGGTATGTAGAAACTTGGGCTGAAGCAGATATTGACTGGAGCTCAGAGTGTTAAGAATGCCATTGGGCCAAGTATTGGTGAAGAGAATTAATGTTTCTAGTACACCACTCTTATCAAAGTAACAAAATAACTAACCCAGTCCAGCAAGGCCCTTACCCAAATTCTCTAGAAGAGACCATTCTGTTCCTAGAAATGATAAGATGTTCTTTTTGTTCAAACTGCTTCCATCAAAATACTTGAAAAATAAATATACCTCGCTGGATAAGGAGTGGTAGACAATGGCTTAAAATCTCTGCATTCAGTCATTTTTAAATCCCTGGAGATAAAGAATACACTTCAGAAAAGAGTTCCCAGGGTGCTATTTGCAATTATGAAGAGTGCCTCCCCCCTTGTGAAGCCCAGGCTCACCCCAGAGCATCCTTTCTCTTCAGACTGCAGAATGTTTTTTATAGCAGAGGACATGTTCTTTCTATCTTCCCAACCCTGACATTTGGAAGACAGGAGAATCATAGAAACGGCAAAAGGTTTGCAGAAATCTCTTAATCCAGTCAGGATCTTCTGGTGCTTGATGTTGTGCAATGCTGTCATGGAGAAAACACCTTCTATATATCAAACTCTGGCAGGACTGGTAGGTTAAAAAGCACCAGAGCCATATGTGACCACTGGAACAGACTGCCTATTTGTGATCTGTGAATGGCAAGACCTCTTTACACAAACCACAGTGCTCAGGGAGTTTGTTTGTTCATCTTCTTTCAGATATGTCCAGTCAGCACTTGTGTCATTCTGTCATCAAACTGTTCATCAGATTTTAAAAAGTTACAAAGCCCTCTTCTAGGGATGCTAGTGTTTTCTGTGATCCAGGTGTGCAGGTAAACTTCTCCTAAGAGTTACTTCATATGTTCCCTAGTCTAGTGCATCTCCATGGCTTTAATTGTTCCTTGGATTTCGAGGAGTTTTTCTTCCATTGGCTCATGGCCTCCAACATCTCTAGACTGGGTTGCAAGGTGATGTACTGTAAGAAAATTATTATTAAGAATTGTGAATTCATAAGCTTTCCAATCAATAGTCTCTGCTGTCTCTGCCTAGAATTGTGAATGATTAACTTCTCCTTTGTCCTTTGGAATGTTGTAATGCTGCTATGCAGGCAACCCTGTCACCTATTAAGTAAAAACAAATGTTTAGAAGGAGCAAGTCACCAGATGTGATATTTACACATCTTGTTTGTACCCCCTTTATATTAACATCAAGTTAAAGCTGATGTGTATTGAAACCTTCATGTTCCTGTTTAGTGTACCATGAACAGAATAGAACAAAAGACCCCTCAAGACACTGGGTCTCTCCTGTGGGGGGCTGGTCACCCCCTGCCAGGTAGATTCAGTTACTTTTGATGAGATCATTCCTCACAAGTTGATGAGATCATTCCTCAGAACTCTTTGGAGTTCTGAGGTTCAGAACCCCTTAAAAGATGATAGTCCTCAAGCTGACTGTTGAAGTTTCACCCAGGAGAGGATGCTTTGCCTGGGACCATTTTTCCAATCAGGACTCTAGCTGGCTGTCGAAAGGGACTTCCCAGCCTTGTAAGAAACCAGGTGTTGTGATTTCCCGATTTGGTGAGTGTTTGTATATACTTTCATTCTTTTCCTGTCTTTAATTGATTATTTTCTTTTGTGATTGTTCAGTTGTTATAATCATTTGATATAACCACAAACTCATATGATTAAATAAAATTGTCTTTGGATAGCATTTAGAGTTTCTGCCTCTTCCTTAGCAAAACAATGGGCAACTGGTCCATTTCCTTCCGCAAGGAAACAGGCTACCTTAAGTCAAAGCAGCTTTAACTGCTTGGAGATTGACAGAAAGAATTTTCACAGGTCCAAAACTACTCCCCACTATCAGGCGACTCATTTTCCAATTATTGTGGTCATATTACCACCAAAACAAAACACTAAGAGATTTGATTTCTGACTCAATTGAGTTGCCTGAGATGGATTCCTTTCCTACAAATGGTAGCTGAAATTGCCATACAGCAATATTATTGTTGTCAGAGAGGACTGCTAAGGAGCACACTACCAACATGGCAGCATTCACTGTTATGCTTGGCCTGCTGTGTGGGACAGATGCCCAGCCACTGCATTCTGTCAGATGCCTGCATGCTGTGTCTCCTCTGAAACTCAACAAAATCTCCAAGATTTCCTCCTGGGGTCTCACTTTTAAGAGAGCCTGTAACTGGTCTCATAAAGGTGTTCTGGGTAAATCTCAGTCAGCTCAACCAACTATACCCACTGTGGTCTGCTGAGGTTAGCCTGGATGGTCAGGCAATTGTCCATTTTCAATGCTGCCATTGGCATCACAATCCCTGAGGGACCAGTGAGTACATTTGAACGCTCTCATTGGTGGCAAAGCCTTCCCTTAAGGATTGGACATCCTGTCCAATATGAAAGTTTGACTGACTGTGGGGTCTTTAGAGGTGGCAAATTTATCCTTACACTCAGCAACTTCCTTTTTTTGAGCAAACTTTGAGAAGGCAGCTGTTGAGAGGGACGAGCACTAATGTGCATGGATGACCGGGTCTTGGCCAGATTGTGCACATGGCAGATGAGCTCCACCATAGTGATGCTGGCAGACCTAGGACCTCGAGGCAGAACCGGGCTCTGTGCCTGGGACCTGTGTGTGGCCCCAGTTCCTTCCTTCCTGCCTGGCCGCCCCACTCACCTTCCCCTTTTCCCCAGTGCCTGGCCCCTAATCAGGACTTGTCACCAGTGGGCATCTTCCCTTCCATCCAGAGACCAGATCCCAAGGCATGGCAAATATGTTTCACAGACTGGGTACGGTGGCGGTTTATCCATAAGTTTTGATATGTTGTGTTCTCATTGTCATTCATTCTGATTTTCCTTGTGATTTCTTATTCATTGACCCATGGATTGTTTAAGAGAGGAGCAGTGATAAACAATTTTAGTGCAGTGTGACAAATGCTAGAGAGGAACTGTACAAGTAGAATTGGAGTAGGGAAGAAGGAACTGTCACTGGGGAGTTTAGCAATGGATTTATCAGTAGGAGAGAAGTGGGCGAGTATTCCAGGCATGATGACTCATCATAATGAGGATATTTGTTGCTAATTGTCTTCTTCACCAAAGGACAGATGTACACTCTTCTCAGTACTTTTCTACAAATGGCAGAACTTCCAAGATTGGTTGTGCTGACCATAGTCACTGGATAGAAGGAAGCAAATGAGCACCAAGAAATCAAATTTGTAATCTCAGCCTTTTAGCCTGTATCATAATCTACTGAAACATGCAACACAATAGACCAAGAATAGAAGTAAAAGAGAACACCATAGAATATTAATGTTACATTTTTACACCTTACATTTTTAGAATCATTTTCCACATTACTGCAGTTGGTCCTGACCAAATACTGTAAGGGAAGCAATATATCATCTATAATTTCAAATAAGGAAACATCATATACAAGGATTGAGTGGTTTGGCTAAAGTCACGAAATAAGCAGACAGCAAGACTTGGGTTTGAATGAAGGCCAGATCATTGATAATCCTGTGATCTCCACTCTAAGGAATAGAAGAGTATGAAAAGTAGAAGGCTGGACAGAATGGAACTGAATAGTGAAATCAACAATGATATACAAAACAGAGTATTTAGGGAATCCCATGAGATAACATATTAACTCATGTTCCTCACTAAACTGTCTTCTGCTATTTGGATAGGTGAAAGACTACGGGAAGGTTTAATACTAGTTGTGGAAAAAGTTTCATTTTGGTGGGTTTCCCAGACTGACATCAACTGAAACTCATCCTTTTTGCCTTTATTTTTATCTTCTACTCCCTAACTTTCTAGAGCAGCACTACCATTATCATTTTTTCTCACCTGGACCTTTGGTTGCACACACCCATGTATTTATTCCTCTGCCACCTCTCTTTCATGGACTTTGCTACACCAACAGTGCTGCGCTCCAGCTTCTAGTCAACCTTCATGGACCAGACCAGACCATCACCTATAGAAGGAGTGTGACCCAGTACATGGCCATTATGCACCCCCATTTGTGCCAGACACTGGTTGTCACCTTCTGGGCAGGAAGCTTCATGAACACTCTGATTCAGACAGGTCTTATGATGACCGTGCCCCTCTGTAGCCTCCATCACTTGAACTACTTCTTCCATGACAGGCCTGTGCTCCTGAAGCTGGCTTGGGAGGACACACAAAGGACAGAGTACAAAATATTTATGGCCAAAGCTACAATCTTGGTGATTCCTGCAGCACCAATTCTAGGTTCCTATATACACATTGCTCAAGCAGTGTTAAGGGTCAATCAATGACTGGGTGCAGAAAGGCTTTGGGGACTTGTGGATGCCACCTCTTCAAGTTTTCCCTTTGTTATGGCTCAATTATCTACACATGCCTCCAACCCATGCTCAGTTATTTTCAGAGTGAAGGAATGTTTGTTGCTCTTTTTTATATTATAATTACTCTCATAAACTATCCTCGGATTTACACCCTAAGGATCAAGGATGTGATGGGGGGTCTGAGGAATGTACTAGCAGAAGGCAAAGACTTGGGGTAGGAGGAGCAGGATGACTTATACAATTGTCTGTAATAATCCTAAGATTATGAAGCCCATCTTATTCCTTGGAAGTCAGTTGTTTGGTAGCCCTCAGTAATTCTCTGGGCTTTAGCACTTTACTTGGTTAGAACTTGAAAGTGAGGAACTCCTAGGAGTCTTTCCAGTTCTGGGTATATGATCATTTTGCAGCAGGGAATAAATATTTATTTGGATCACAACTTTCGAAAGAAATGAGTTTGGGAGTAGAATGAGGAGTGTCATGGCCACTTTGGCAGAGGGGGCTGGGTACTAGGTAAGTGTGGGAGTGAGAAGACTTATTTTAGAATGATGGCACCTTTTCCAAAAGTCAGTCATTCCCAATGTGGTGCCATCTAAATGGCATTGAACTCAATGCAGAAGGCATGAGCTCAATCATGCTCTTTCACTAATTGAATAAGGACCTGGCCATGTCCCTTCACATCCCAGGTTCCATTTCTAAGGTCTCTTACAGTAGTGACCAATATATGATACCTGGGGCAAATAAAGAAATTATACACAGAAGTACTTCATGGAACATGTAAAGTCTCAGACACTGAACTTGTTTACTTAAAGAAAAAAGCAGAACTGAGCAAAGGGAGGCATCAAAATCTCACCAGCTGTTGCAAGAGTTTCAGTAATGCTGATTGGTGTTATACACAAGATATTTTCCATGCAAGAGAGAAAAGACTGGAGAAGAAATGAACATGAAAATAATGAGCCCAGAGAACATGATAGAAGAAAGGAAAAATATAAAAGTGAGTGGCAAAGATTATATAAAGAGATTTCTGTGGTAGAGAATGATGGGAATTTCAGGAGGCTCTAGGTTAAAGTGTGACAATAATAAATACTTCAAATTCCACTGCTGTCATTTCAATCCATGTACTGAAATGTTTGTGTCATGTTAGAGTGCAGGTACCCTTGCTAAAACCTTTATTAGACTCAGTAATTCTCAGGCTGAGTTATCATTTTTTATTCCAATAACAGTAACTAATATTTGTTTGATATTATAAAAACTGTTCCTGCATAGTCATTAATTTCTACCTTGGCATTGTGAAATAATTACTTTATATTTCCTGTTTATTCATGATGAAACCTTAGTTCAAAGATTTTAGGTAATTTACCTACGTTCATGTAGCAAATATTGGATGATGGTCTGGTTTATGTTTCTGCAACTTTAAATCCAACTATTTCTATGACACCCTGTGTATTAGTCAGCCAAGGGGGTGCTGATGCAAAATACCAGAAATCTGTTGGCTTTTATAAAGGGTATTTATTTGGGGTAGAAGCTTACAGTTACCACACCATAAAGCATAAGTTACTTCCCTCACCAAAGTCTGTTGCCTCGAGTTGGAGCAAGATGGCTGCTGGAGTCTGCAAGGGTACAGGCTTCCTGGGTTCCTCTCTTCCCAGGGCTCATTGCTCTCTGGACTCAGCTGCACTGCTCTCTCCCATGTGTTTACATTCTGGGCTCCAGCTCAAAAACTCCAACTTTCTTTCTCTGTATTATGGTTTCTCTGTGAAAAATGTTCTACTGACATTGCCTAATCAAAGCCTTAATCATTATTTAATCAAGGAAAAGTGAAATCTCCAACAGACCAGTTTACAAACAATCAGTATTTCTTTTTGGAATTCATCAATAATATCAAACTGCCACTCCTTGCCAATGATCTTTTTTTGAGAGTGATTTTTTAATAGGGAAAGATTGAAGTTAGAAACAATGGTAGTTGAAGAGGGACTTCTCAATTTTACTTTGGTCAATCTTGACCAAGATTCTAGACTCTGGAATGACTCACATATTTTTGGTCTAAGGGGATATTTTTTTCTCTATTCAAAGCTAATGTTTCCTGTAATAATAATTCCCATTTATTGAACTCTAATTATAGTTCAAGCACCATGATATGCAATATACTACATTGTCACTCTTTAATTCTTATGACATCAAAGATAGGTATTATTCCCCACCCATACCTTATATGACTGGAAGTTAGATAATTATTTTGAGCACCTTAACCCAAGTAACTCAGGCACTAAGTGGAGGGGCAGGATTTGAATCTGGCCTGCCATCTTCTAAAGCCTACCCAACTAGCCACTGCCTAAGAATCCATACCTTTATATTTGTGACTCAAGGCACTCACCAACAGAGGTGATGCCATTTTTATGGAACAAATGGTTTTTCTTCTTATTGTTGGGCATATGAAAATCCTTGGATCCTAGTACTGTTATAGCTTAAAAATGAGCCTTTGCCCAATGGGCACGAGAGTCAATTAAGTGACACTGGGATTTTGAAAAGAGAAAAGTTTCTTCATCAAAGGCTAGTCTCATGGAGACAGGTGGGCAGTTCTTAAATCTATCTCCATGATTTGGAAGTGCTTAGGGCTTTTATGGGATTAAACAATAGGATGTGGGGATGTAACAGCTGAGGGGATGATTACAGTGTCATAGTGGGGAAATGAGTCATATGGCTGACTCATATGTTGCATGACTAGAAAGTGACAGCTTTAGCATGATGGGTGGTCAGTTCTGAGTTGACTCATGTTACTTCATTAATAAGCATTGAGGGGCTACATGCAGGAGCATCAGACTTCAGGGCTGCAAAACAAGTTAAGGGTATATAAGCAGGACCAGTTAATAATTATCTTATTACTGTTCAGTTACAAGGTAAGTATTACATAATTACAAAACATAACATCGATGACAAAGAAGCAAGGCATCTGGGTTACAGTTTAGTGAGTCACAACAGTTATAGATATTTGCTTCTGGCTATACCACAATAGATCAGAAAGCTAAAACACTTCTAGATAATAATTCAGCAACTATAATTATAACTGTTACCTCTCAGTTATACTATAAGAATCAAGGTCTAAAAATTCAAGCATATGGATTAACCTAATTGAGAAGAAGGGATTATCTGAACTAGAAGCAGAGAATTTAATAAAATTATAATGTGGTCAATGTGCTAATCTTTCATTTCACACAGAGATAAAATGGCCACTCAGTAATATTAAAGTGGACAGATCCCATACTCAAACAATTTTAAGAGGTCTCTGGAAAAGTTGGGCATGCCCAAACATTATTTTTCAGAAGTCAGTCTTGTGGGAGACAAATGTATTCTCCATGGCAACCTGCACCCCTTGGGTCTGCCTGCACCTTCTCATCCATGGCAGAACCTAATTGATCACCAGAGATTTTGGGTCCATGTAGCTATGACAGAGCCAACAAGTAATTCCCAGTTTCCCTAAGTTGCCCATTTGAGAGAGGAATTAGAGGTGTCTTCTCTGCATGGAGCAGGAGTATATTGACAGCACAGCACTGACCTCCCTTTTTGGTTTAAAGACTAGCTGGATGCCATTTGAAATGCATTGCCTCCTATCCTTACCCTGTGAAACCTCCTAAATAGAATTTTGAAAAAAACTAGTGGTGCATGTTAGACTTAAAATTGGGGCTTATCTATTGAAAAGAAGAGAGATGGGAGAAAAGAAAGAAGAGATTGTGTAGGATTTTCTCTAAAGAGAAAACCTAAGGATTGATATAATAAGGAAGAACTAGAACTTAGAAATATTTCAGTAAATAGTGTAAAAATCTGTTTCTGTAGGCTTTAAAACATTGCTTGAATTTATAACTTTTTGAATTTTTAAGATATCATTAGTTTCACTGGTATTACCAGTAAGTAAAACCCATAGGAACCTCCCCAAAAGGTTGTGTGCTTACTTAGGAGATAGTTCAGGTATGTGTGTGGGTTCTTTCACCTGCAGAAAGGAGTAGTAATATACACTCATCTCAAAACCAGCAGCAGAAGAGAAGACCCCTATTCTCACAGAGGTGGTGATGGTGGTGGTAAGTATGGGCATGTCTGGGGTGGGAGAGGGCTGGTCATGAATGTGCACACATCCTCAGGGGCAAACTCTCAGAGACACAGTGTGATCAGGAGATGGAGCAGCAGGAAGAGACCCTGTGTTCAGCACTAATCACATTCATCTTGATTGCAATCTCCATCCTTCTGTATGTATAAGAAGGTGGCTAAACTTCTCTCCCCAAGCACTCTTCAGTCATCTCAATGCCCAGATGTGTGTCATCATTAAACACAACGAGAATCAGAAAGCTATTAATGAGAGAGGAATTGGATTTGGTGCATGGAATCCTCACCCATGTCAAACACTCTTCAGGATATTTTGAAGGATTTTGTGTTTCTTTCTAGTTCTTTATAGGTCTGAAGTGAGAACTGGATCATGGCACTTCCATTATTACAACCCAATCATACTTAGTGCTTTTGCTTTCCTATACTTTGTCTCTTTTTAAAATATATATATATTTTTATTTATTTTAAAAAGATACTTAGATTACATAAAATGTTACATAAAAAAATATGAAGGATTTCCATATGCCCCACTCCCCAGACCTCCAATTTTTCCCCACATTAACAACTTCTTTCATTAGTGTGGTACATTCATTGCAATTGATGAACACATTTTGGAGCATTGCCACTAAGCATGAATCATAGTTTATGTTGTATAGTTTACACTCTCTCTCACTCAATTCTGTAGGTTATGGTAGGATATACAATGCCCTGTATCTGTCATTGCAATGTCATTCAGGTCAATTCCAAGTCCTGAAAATGCCCCCACATTACACCTCTTTTTCCCTCTCCCTGACTACAGCACCTCCAGGGGCCACTGTCTCCACATCAATGATATAGTTTCTTCCATTGCTAGAATCACAATAAGTCTGTAGTAGAACACCAGTAAGTCTATTCTAGTCCATATTTGATTCCTCAGTCCTGAGGATTCTGGAATGGTGATGCCCAATCAACCTCTAATTGAAAGCAGGCTTCAATCCCATCTGGCTGATGGATGGGATTCTCTTGCTTGCACTTGTAGACTCTCTCAGTTCCTTGGTGTGGTGGTTGTCCATCCTCACCTCCTTGTTAGTTGTCCTGGGTGAGTCCAAGGAAGTGGAGAGTAGGTTTTGCAACTCTGCGGAGGCTCAGGGCCCAGCTGGCACATGGATAGCCCAGAGATTAAAGTCTCTTGGATGTACACCTACCAACTCCAGCGCTAACTACAGGGTTCAAATAAATGGGACAGAAGAGGCATGTGTAGAGAAGTCACATCTGAGTCCAACTCTGTCACACTCAGGAACACAATCTCCAAAGTAGGGCCCACTAGGAATGGGTCCATTTTAGGGACAGTTCTATTTAACCAGGATGTGAAGAAAGAGAGAAATATGCAGAAAGTGATTAAAGCAATGAAAAAATATTATAAAAATAGGGATCAGGGATGATTTGATTATTCTCAGCATACAAATATTACTGTTAAATGAGTATGAGATCATGGTTTTCCTGGCCATCTGTCTACTGGAAGAGATAACCCTAAGCTAAAGCAGGTAATTTCATCATGGACATAAGTAATTACTTCTTTTTTTTTTCTTTTTCTTTAATTAATTGCTTTTATTTTTAAGAAAGCTTTAGATTACATAAGTGCTACATAAAAAAATATAAGGGATTCCCATTTGCCCCACTCTCTCCCCCTCCCATGCTTTCCCACGTTAACAACATCCTTCATTAGTGTGGTACATTTGTTCCAATTGATGAACCCATATTGAAGCATTGCTATAAACCATGGACCACAGTTTACATTATAGTTTACACTCTGTCCCACACAATTTTGTAAAGTATGAAAAAATATACAATGGCCTATATTCATCACTGCAATATCATGCAAAAATACAATGTCCTGAAAATGCCCCCATATTATACCTATTCTACCCTCTCCCATCCCTCAGAACCTCTGGTGGCCACTGCCTTTACATCAATGGTAAGAGTTTTTCCTTTGCTAGAATAATAATGTCTATAGTAGAATAATAATAAGTCTAGTTTAATCCATTGTTCATTCCCCAATATTGAGAATTTGGGGATGGTGTTGCCCACTCTGCTGCTAATTGAGAAGGGCTTAGATCCCACAGGGAAGATGGTTGGAACTATTTTTCTTGCAGTTGCATACTCTCTTTTTTCCTTGGAATGGGTGTTGTCCATCATCATCTCACTCAGGACAGCTAACAAGGCAATTACTTCTTATCCATTAGGGTGATGTGACCCCGAAACAAGCCATAAAAGGCAACCATTGGTGGCAAAGGGTGTAAGTGCTTCTGGCTTCACAAAAGTTTACTCTGCCCAGGAACTTTTCTTCCCCTCCTCTAGGACAATCACAAACGGTTTCAACAAATAGCCTTTTATACACATCATTTTGTACATTTTTGAGAGAATCTGTAGGCTAAGTTTTTAGAAATGAAGTAGCTGATTTACAGGGTTTGGCATTCATAATTTTATAGATATAAATTGCTCTCAATAGAACTTGCTCTAATTTATACTTTTCGTCTCTACAAAACTGAAAGTGAGGAATGGTTACGAAGAGTAGATTAAATTGGCGTTTCTCTTATAATTTGAGTTTGACATCTCTTCTTAGTTTCAGAATTATTTAAATTTCCTTTTTTTTTTTTTTTT
>JAQZBX010073250.1:0-14944 GCA_029593785.1 Cabassous unicinctus | reverse complement strand
ATCAACTGAGACTCCGAGTTACCCAGCGAAGGAATGAGGCATAGACACGTGTAAGAAAATGGCTGTGCACTTTATTCTACTAACATAGCTCTTCCGTTGCTCTGCCGCGAGGGTTACAATCAGCTCTTTTATAAGCAGGGAAAGGGGAAGTGCATTAAGGCTTAGGTGTCGATACATGATTGGGTAATTTGAGTTGCTACACGTGGTAGAGATGGTGACTATTTGCGCGTGCGCGAACATCGTGGCGCGAACAGTAACAGGATATGCTATTTTAAGAAGAAGAAGAAGAAGAAGAAGGAGGAGGAGGTAGAGACGGCCATGACAGTTGTATTCATTCGACATTGCCCCAAACAATCCAGTATATAAAGAAACCATAAACCTCAAAAATAAAGAGACAAACAACCCATTTACAAAATGGGCAAGCGACTTGAAAAGACACTTCTCCAAGAAAGAAATGCAAATAGCGAAAAAGCACATGAAAAGAAGCTCAACATCACTAGCTATTAGGAAAAAGAATAATTTTTAACTGCATAGGCTATTCTGTCCACTAATTTTCTGTTTGGTTGCCTTTAATTTTTATATAACTAACATCTTGTGAATGCTCTAAATACGGCTTCTATTTGGCCAAAATGTTGAATCGTTTTTACTGTAGTCAATTAATGACCATAGATATCCATTCCAAGGATCAATAAATAATGCATTTAATTAATTTCCTTTCTAAATTTATAACCGAAGTGTACAACATTCAACTTCTTGGGCAACTCTGAAACCATGAAGTGTTTTTCAAATACAGTTATAAAAGAATAAAGCATTTCCTTAATTTGATCATGTAGAACCTTATGGAAGATAAGCTGTCAAAAATAGAAATAAATCATTTAACAAAGAAAAAATAGAACTCTTGCATTTCAGAATTGAACACTTTCTGGGCCCATGGATTCCAATGTGATTTAAATTCTGTGAAGTATTTTTGCTTTTAGTATCTAATTTAGAATTTCTACCAATTTCAAAAATCAAGTAAAAACAAAAATAGGAGAAGCAACAGATTGTTGTAGAGAACATATTTATGTCATTGGGGAGAAAATGCAACTTAATCTAAATGCCAGGAAGATAAAAAAAAATAGTAATCAATCTAAATCCAAGTAACCTAAGACATACAAGGATTCATAATAAACATATGTTTTTATTTCTGTCTTAAGGAGTACCACTTTTTAAAATAATTATACTGCAAGCACAAAGTTTTTTTTTGAAGGAAAATAAATGTGTGTAACAATATGGAAAGTCAACATAGAAAATATATAAAGAAAAATATCTTTGTGGTTATAAAACTTTAATTTTAATTATTATACCACCTTGAATTGTTTAATATAGTACTCATTTGCATACAAAGCCTACTCTTTAACCTAAAGTGTAATAATATAAATTTGACATGAGAGATTATTAGAGTAAGTCATATTCAGTGGTTGATTCCCTCAGAACACAGGAAAAGATGAAGATGAGTTAATAAAATGGCAGGAATGGTTTACAGATGCAGAGTATGACTCCCTTGATAGGTTACCATCGAGTAGTAAATCTCACATTTATTGTGCTGAGCACATTTCATAAGATGTTTGAAGTAATGGTAGAAAAAAATAGAATGATTTAGGATAGGCAATTTCCTAACCATTTTCTTTCATTTGGTCCATAATTCTCACAAGTCCATATGTGCTTGAACAGATAGCCTTCCCTACAGTTTCCTAGCCATACTGCCAGATGTGGGTATAAAATATTCTAATTTGTTCTCTTCCAAGTAATGAAAAATCACATCATCTAAAAGCAAATGGTACACACACTCTACAATTACTATTAGAGCAAAAGCTGTGTGTCACCTAGCTGCCTGCAAAAGATAATTTGGCTACTGGAAAATCCTGATTAATGACATTTTTAAACACCATAGTAACAACTTGACCTGCCAAAATTACCATTTATTTTCACCATTTCACCATGTTTTTCTTGGTTATCTATTACCTTTCAAAGAGAATATGAAAGAAGTAAATGAAAATGGTGTTTTAACACGTTAACCTCAAATCTAAATGTTGTTCCTTCACAGGAGGAGGAGGGTAGGCTTTTTCTTATATCAGCTTTGAGACATGTGAAAGACAGTCCTGTAATATGTGGACTCCTTCAAGCTTTGTTGAGATGTTAAATTATTTTCTAACCACAAATATAATCAATTCACCACCTACAAATAAGAGTGTTCTTTAAAACATAGATCACTAAAATCTAGGACCTCAGATACATAGTTCCACTATAATATAGGGGGGCCTTGAAACTCCAAGGCCACCAGGTGTGTATTTTCTCAAGGAAGTCCATTTAAGTACCTTGTCAGAGGTCTCGCCTACCTCTAAGTCCCAAGATGACAGGAAAAGCAGTTGCCTTTTACGTTTTGAGCTCTAAAATCAACCTACAGTCCATACTGGCAAGAGTTAAAAAACAAAAACCAAACAACAAAAAAACACCCTACAGAGGATTAATTCACTGCGGATTGCTTGATTTTTAATCAATGCAAGCCTGGCCCCACTGGTAAGTCACGGATTCCGAATTCCGAGCCCTTGCTGAATCGCCATCCATTTCAGAGAAGCAACATACCGGCAGCTGTAATAAAATTACCTAAGAAGTGTGGAAGAGCCAAAAGAAAGAGTGGCTGCTTTTGGGTTTCCGATGGCAAATCAGCCAGCAAGTACTCTAGTTCCCGCTCCTATAACATTCTCTTTCCCTCACTCTTCACTTGCAAACCTCTTCTGCTCTCCTCCCAAAGCTCTTTGCCTTTTCCCCTGCTTCCCCCATCTTTCAGCTTTTTCTACTAGAGTCTGCCCCTCCCCATCTCAGAAAAGCCCAGGCCAGGAGAGAAGGGCTGGAGCTTGGAAGGAGCCCTCCTTCCCTTCCTCCCTCCCAAGCAGGCACCCCAGGCCCGCGCCAGGCAGCGAGACCGCCCCGCCGCCCCCGCCCCTCAGCGAGCCAGGGATGTAAGAATTATATCCCCATCACTTCTCCAGCAAAGTTAGAGAACAAGCCAGGAGAACAGCAACAGGCCCGGCGTGGAGGCTTAGTTACAAAATCCTGCCCTGGGTAGCCCTTAGCACAGCAGCTGCCCTTTAAAAAGCCCCCGTACTCCACGCTCACAATGGCAGAGCCCGGTGGCTGCCACCCCTCCAGGCGGGCACCCGCGCGCAGCCCCTCCGCCCCCACCCCCTCGCCGAAACCTTTGCAACCCGGACATAGATAGCCCCCTTCCTCCCCCTCCTCCCCAGGGCTCCACGCCTGCACGCCCAGCCCGGGCTTCCCCGCACGTTTCATTCATTCCCGATCCCCTTCCGCGCTTTCCCACCTCAGCAATGGCCAGGACTAGGGGGAGGGGGCGGACCTGTGGGGGAATTTTTTATTTTATTTTATTGGAAATGCAGTTTGCTAACTGCCATCCCCCACTCCCTCCAGGCTACCACCACCGGGCCAGGTTGGAAGGCCCCTCGCTCGCCAGCTGCCCCTCTGGCGACGCTTCCCTGCCCGAGGCTGCCCGCTTGTTCCTCCAACCCGCGGGGCCACAGCTGGGAACCTCACCTCAGGCAGTGCCGGGGGCCCCGCGGCGGTTCCCTCCACCCTCTGGAGCCCAGAGGCCAGGAGACCGTCGGGCCACCGCCAGCTCCGTGCGCCACCGAGTCCAGTCGCTCAACGCTGGCTGCGGGGTGAAGCTTCATCTGCTCCCAGCGCCTGGATCCCCCAAGGACTCGGAGGCGCTTTGTGGCCACCAAGCTGCCTTTCGGAGTCCTAGTGCTCCCCAGCACCGCGGTTCCCTCCCCTCCTCCCGCGTGCTGGTGCGGGGGTGCCCTGCGCGAGACCACCAGGCAGAACACCAGGGGCCCCACGGGAGCCCGCGGGGCCGCGCCAAGCTGGGGATAATGATGGAAGGAAAGGCGAGAGCCGAGAGGGCTCCTAGTCCGGGGGTGCGTGGGGGCCGTCGCGGCCGAGGCGGGCTCGGCTCCAGGCCGGGGACCCCACGGTTCCACCGGGTGGCAAGGGCCGAGCTTGCCCCTCGCAGCTCCGCCTGGTACCATCCCTCGACACACCTGTCACACTCCTTACCTGAATGGCTTTGAGGAATTTCTTCTGCAGCCCAGCCATGGATATAATGCTGGAGAATGCCAGGGCACTGCGGGAAGGAGGCCGCTTTGCAGCTGGGCTTGAGGCTGCTCTCTTTTCCTCTTACACCAGCTAAGATGGAATACTAGCTCATAGCCCTGGGACTGCACTTGATATAGTTTCGCTGTGTCACCGCCCCCGGGGGGGGGGGCGGTGGAGCTCCCAGTTGCGATGCTCTGATTGGTCAGTCACTGGTTCTGAGTGAGGGCATTGGTTAGGGTTGGAAAACTAGATTAACATATTATGTAAATAGAGTATCCTAACTGGGAGGTGCTGATTGGCTGTTTATTAATTAAGGTAATGGAGTCTATTGATTAAAAACTCTCTTATCCTATTGGTTGGCTCAGGATCCCTCTTTCTATTGGTTGGCTCAGGATCCCTCTGTCCAGGGGTCCCTGCTTATTTACCAGTCCTGCTCCTTCACGTGAAGTTAGGGAGTCTCTCTGCAGTAACCAGCATCCAGAGTCAGCTCAGGCATCCACAGCCCGGTGGGGCACCCGGCTTTGCTCAACTGCTCGGTTTGGCCCTTGATGCCGAGCTTGATTCAATCATTTTAAATTGTAATTTTGAATAAAAGAAAATATTTAATAAAAAGTACTTATGTGTTCCAGAAATGTTAAAGATTTTAAAAATTAAGCTTGATTATCTTCTCATGGGAGATTGATAAATAAAGGATGTGACTACATTATATACCAGATTTTGGGATCTTGAATAGAAGAAACAAATAAACCACTTTTAAAGTAAATGAATAAAAATTATTTAACAGTCCATATATAATTTAATATGAATATTTCTATAAATTAATTAACTTGAATAGTCATGTTAAAATGAACAGAAGGGAGAAGTGATTATTTTAGCATTAGTGAATACAAAAATTGATGTCTTTTTTCAAGATTTTCTAACATTCCATTAATACCCTCACTTTCCAAGTTTACTTTCTGTCAAAATTTCAAGTCTTCTATCAACTGTCTTCTATATCCCTTTCCATTTGAGAGATCCTTGAAAAGAAAGGCATTTTATCCACATAGAAAATATTTTAAATGCAATGAAATCTTACATGCTATCCAATGTTATAGCTACTGATGATTTTAAGTGCCATCTGTTATTGATGAAATTAAATTAGTAAAATTAATTGCTGTGGGTGGACGCCTGGCATTGGGCGTGGGGTGGATGCCTGGCATTGGGAATGGCTTCCTCTTGATGTCAGTCCACATGTGTCTGGGGAGGGCTGCCCAAAGCCTGACATCATGGCCCCAGGCTCTGGCCTCCCCAGGCTTAGCTCACCTGCATTTGGACTCTTGACAACCCTGATCCAAAGGTTCTGGCTCCTCAGGGTGTGGGTCTCAGCTGTTTTGATTCAGGCCCAGCTCTGTGCCTTGGGGTTGAACCTGCTTTTCCTGGGATTCCCATCCCATGTCTCAAGGTTGGCTGGCCAGAAGCCCAGGAACTGTGTGTGGAACCCTTCAGGTCATCTAAAAGCCTCCCCCATGCCTATGGCCTGCCTTGCCCCACCTGCCCCTCTCATTCCCCATCACCACGTCCTGACTCCTGCCTTCTGGGGAGTCGGGGCTGCCTCTGTGCTCTCCCACCTGTGCTCCAGCCACAGTTTTGGTGTCATCTGCCACTCAGATTCCCATTCTTTCCCAAACTTGGCTGAAGATGAGACCCTCTTGGGGATCTTCTAAGAGATACAGAATCCCGTGCCCTCCTCTGAGTCACTGAATTGGGTTTTCAAGGTGAGGGTGATGACCTGCAAGCTAATATATGTCCCAGGGAGACACTAGTAATAACCAGTAGTTACAGTAGTTACACAGCCATCATCTTAATGCAAGGGAAAGCACACACACCACACACATGCATGCTGCACATGTGCGTGCATACAAACCACATGCATGCACACACCAAATGCATGTATGTTGCACACATGCATGCAGCACATGTGCACACTCCACACACATGCTTACTGCACCCTCAAATGCACACACACACACCACATGTGCACACAACTCACATGCACACATGCACACATATGCACACATGACACATACATATTACTCACCCATGCACAGCATGAACACACATACATGTGCATGCATGCATGCACACCACAATGACATACCAGCATTCCTGTACATTTTTCCTAGTGTCCTGTTTTACTTCCTACATCCCATCAGAAAGAACATGCTTGAGTTTCTTGAGTCGTTAATCCTGTCCATTTAATTACCCCTCAATTCTGACCATGTCTTGGGCTCACCATGCTTGCCCACACTTCCTCAGGCACCTCCTGATTGTGAACATTACACTTGCTGTACCGGGTGTTGCCGCCCCCTCCCCGAGTCCCTGGTCTGGCTCCATCTTCATAGGTTCACCAAGAGGTACCAGGTGGGCCAGGTGTGTACCTGCCTATGTTTTCCTAACTCTGGACATTCAAAACAAATCCCAGCAATGCCTGATGAAAACCCAAACTCCACATGATCTCTTTAACAAGGGCATATATCCAAAAGAAATAATATCATTACATCCCAGACTAATCAGTTGTTTAAATAATTTATTTCCCTTGCATACTCTGTTGAGATTGAGGCTGCCTAAGTCAAATATCTGCAAAACCTGGGGATCCTTCCCTTTCTTCAATGGCCAGCTGGTGTTGCCAATCAAATCAGAACCTGTTCTTTTGAGCAAATATTTGACCTGGACAATAGATATGTTGACAAAGCATTCCAGGCTGGAGAATGAGTCAAAGGAGATGGCAACTTTTGAACTGCTAAGATATTTAATTTTTAAAAACTTATTTAGGTTTTGAAATTCTATATCCTGTTTCCACTTCTAGGTCTTAACATTTGTCTTTTCTCCTTTTTTATCCAAGCATGTATATTTTCTTTTGGCTCCTACACATCAGCCTCTCAATATTCCAACACCTCAACTGATCATGCATTGGAAGAGGCTGGAGGATCACTTCATGGAAGCTATGATTGCCACATGCCATGTAGGCATGAGATGCTAGTGGCATTGATGTGCCTGGGATTTTATCCAGGGTCTGTGAGTCCATGTGGAACCCTGGCAGTGCCCACAGGAGGAATTTTGATGCTTGCAGAGATGTGCCTTAAAATGCAAAGCATAGTGGTTAATAGAGCATGCAAGTATCCTCAGAGACATAATGGATTTGTGTTAGTGCTTCCTCTCTAGGTATTTTTCAACTGCTGGGTGAAAGTACAACTATGCACAGGACATTTGGGGAAGATTAAAAGGGTGAGAGCCACTGTCCCTTGCAGCACACATCCCAAAATCCTTTGATTTTTGAAGTTTTATGGCAACATTTTATGACAAAAACTTTCAAACTTACAGCAATGATGAAACAATTTTACAGAGAATACCTGTACACCCCAGTAAGATTCTACCACTAACATTTTACTCTAATTGTTTTATTTATCAGTCCATCTGTCCAGCCCTTTGTCCATCCATCAATTAGTTCAGAGTAAGTGCCAGGCATCCATATGCTCCCCTCTAAATGCTTTAGCATGCAAGTTCGATATTTTCTTAGAGCATTTCTTCTAGTTCAAGGACTCTTTGCAGAATTTATTCTTTTGAGGTAAAATTTATATACAATGAAATACATACATCCTAAGTGTGCATTTGCTGTGTTTTGATGGATGTGCAAATCTATATAACTCAAGCTTCTGTAAAGCTATACAACAGGAACAGCACCTCATAAAATTTCCTCACTCCCTTCCTCAAAGGCAAACACTCTTCTGATGAGTTTCTGCCAAGGATTTGTTTCACCTATCATATACTTCCCACAAAAGGAGCAATACAGGAATAGAATATGGCTTCTCTCAGCATAATATTGTCAAGATTCACCCACACTGGGGTGGGTGCTGGTATCAGTTTTGCTTTGCCGCTATGTAGGTCCTTGTCTTATTTGCTAAAAGTTGTTGGAAGTAATACACCAGAAATGGATTGGCTTTTACTATGGGATTTATTAGGTTTAAAGCTTACAGTTCTGAGGCCATGAAAGTATCCAAAACAAGGCATCATCAGGAGATCATTCCTTCCCAAGCTGCAGCTATGGGTGATCAGGCACATGGTGCTGTCCACTCATCTCTCCCCTCTCTTCTGGGCCTCACTGTTTTCAGTTTCTGGCTAAAGTGGCTCCTCTCAGGTTCTATGTTCCATTGCTTTCAACTCCTGGCTCCCAGGGCCTTTTCTCTCAGCTTCTGGGTTCCTCTCTGTCTCTGCAGCTTTTTTCTGTGTCTGTAGCTTTTTATTCCTCCATTTATAAAGGACTCCAGTAAGAGGTTTAAGACTCTCCTTGGGTCATGCAATCTAATCAAAGGCCCTTAACTGAAGTAATTTATTCACAAGATCCCACCTTAAATAGGTTTACATGCACAGGAATGGGTTAGCTTTAGAACAGGATTTTTGGGGGCCCACAAAGGCTTCAAAGTCCCACAGTCCTTAACTCCCCCTGCCCATTCTTTGTTATAGTTATCATATGTAATACCTCCATATACATTGAAAGATGTTTAGTTTTTGCTCTAAACACACGTCTGTTGTAAAGATACTTCCCTCTGCTAGAGAAGAAAGCTCTTGTATAATTACCTGGTGTTTTTTGTTTCTTCCTGGGTACCCATGTTCCCATGGAGGACCTCCTTTCCTTCTGGAACCCACTGCACTTCTCCAGCCAGGCTCATCCTGAACTTTCTCCTCTCATGGGTCAGGCTAGAAGGACTTTGGGTCTTCTCTTGGTGTGTTAGTCATCCTGTGGTGCAGGGTCAACTTAAAGGGTCTGCAGGCTAAACCCATAACAATGAGAACTCCTGCTGCTCATCCCTGCCCTCCCAGCTCCCACCCTCCTCCACAGTTGGCCTGTGAGTCCTTTCCACCAATGCTTTTTGTATTTTGCTCAGAGTTTACTGGAGGGCATGAATCAGCAGGATCTCTTGGCCACAACAGAGAGGCCCCACACTTTGGACTTTGCTAGAAGCCACCCAGAGCTCAGGGTTGGGGCCAGCTCCACTATGGTTCCCTCTCCTGTGACAACACAGCCACACTTGGGTTTCTCTGTAACCACCATCCTTGATATGAAGCTGGGCTGCTGGCTTCTCTGAGTGAGGAGACCAGCTCTGACAGAAGTCTTTCTCTCCTGTGATGCCCACACTACTGTGCTATCCTCTAAAATGTCAAGCCCCTTTTAATCATCTGGTACAATGTGCAGGAAAGAGCAATACACTTGCAACATGTTACTGGGGGTAGAGATGAATTGAACTGTGAAGAGTGTGTATTTCTTGGGGGTTTCCCACAAAGTTACGAAACTGACAAAAGATAAGCAGCTTTTAATTGATTGTGAGTCTTCAACTGAGCACAGCAGAATGCTAATTGAACAATCTGTGTTCCTTAAATAGAGACTGCATTAAATTAGTGAAATCGTTCCAAAAATCACTGCTTTCTGCTGAAATGCTCATTAAGAACTCAAGTGATGTGGATAACACCCCAAAGACACAACCGGTTATATTGGGAAATCTGCACAGCCTGCAGATCAAAGTGTCAACCCAGCCCCTGGAATGTTTTAACATCACCCTTGGGTTTTGTGGTGGTGAGTGGTCAGTGGGCAGAGGCAGCTGCCCGCACGGGGCTGCAGTGATTCCACCAGCCCAGGCATTGTCAAAGGTGGAGCTTCTGGGCTAGGGTAGGGTCCCCGAGTCCCCAGCACCAGCTCCATCTACCCAGGCTCTGAGCTGCACCTCCTTGAGCCCTTAGACTCACAGGCCTCACCATCCCAGCTTCCTCAGCCTGTCTGCTCATGGTTCTGGCCATTCCATTAGGCCATTAAAAGGTCACACAAAGGCCACACAAGGATGAAAGTGGCTGGCTCTGTGTGTCTGTGTCATGGAGTACAGCAGATGGTGGTGACTTTTTAATGGGTTTCAACTTATGTCGACAAAGAGGCTTAGTCAGCCTATGGAGGAATAATGATTGCAAACTGACCCCTACTCCCTGGAGTGCAGGAGCCCATGTATCTAGTGTAATCAACAGTTTCCTTCCACCCTTTCAGCTTTTCAAGCAAAGTGATGATTTGTTTATTAAATGTTTGACACTTTAATAGGAGTTTTGATTAGAAATTTCAGGTCCTGGGATTGTGCTGCAGTCTCCTTTCTGTAGGGACAATGGCTCCAGTGTACAAAAGCCATATCAGGTCTTTATACATTTATTGGAGCAGCCTGTTCTGATGGGTTTTCTAAGGTATGGGGCTTCTGATGGCTTGCCCAAGGCTGGCAGGTGAAATGAGTCCCTTGACTGCTGTCTCCTCCACCAGTGCATTTTCAAACACACTGAGATGGATAAATTAATGTTTCTAGACTGTAAAATTAATAAGTGGAATTCAAGGATGTTGGTATTAAAAGAACCCCAGGGCAAAGGGGTGGGTCCAGAGCTGAATTGAAATGTAAGCTAAATGGGCCTCTGAGCAGGATTAGCCCCAACCAGACACATTTCCTTATCAGTTGTATGGATGGTCACATTGTCAGAAACCTGTCCATCCATCTTCCTGCCAGAAAAGCAAAGCAAAGCCCAAGAGCCTTGCACCAAGGCCACGCAGAGAAAGGCTGGGAGGAAAGT
Organism: Cabassous unicinctus; assembly: GCA_029593785.1. NCBI lineage: Eukaryota > Metazoa > Chordata > Mammalia > Cingulata > Chlamyphoridae > Cabassous > Cabassous unicinctus. Next base: position 4,159 of record JAQZBX010073250.1, on the reverse strand, counting down.
GGGGGAGCGGGGGAACCCCAAGGGCCTGGAACTGGGGAGGATCAGCTCCTATTCTCCTCTCCCCACCAGACCTACCTCCCAGGAAGTGGAAGGAGCTCAGTAGGGTGGGGATGGTAGTTCTGGGCAGTGCCCTTGAGGGTCCTGTGAGCTTTGTGACAGCTTGTCACCACCACTGTGGCTGTATCAGTGGGGGCCATCTGAGAAACAGGACCAGCAAGAGATTATATATATATAATCATTACACATTTTTTTATTATGAGTAATTGGCTCATGCAACTGTGAGGGTTGGTAAGTCAGAACCCTGAAGGGCAGACCGCAAGCAGCTGGAGACTCCAATAAAGACAACTCTGAACTCTGGCAAGTCTGTGTTATCCTAAGGAAGCTGGCTGCTGGAGCTTGAGACACAAATTCTTCTTTCTGATTTCTGAAGCCTCAGTTATGGCTTTTAAGATCTCCACCTAATTGTATGAAGAGACTCCCTGCATTGCTGAGGGCAGTCTCCTCTATTGATTGTAGATGCAATCAGCCATAGATGTAGTCAACTGCTGCAGATGCAAATCCAGCTATGAAATGCCCTCACAGTAACAATCAGACCAGTACTTCCTTGACCAAACAGCTGGACACCATGGCCCAGCCAAGTTGCCTTGTGGAAATGCCACCATTATGGCCACAGAGCCTTGATGGAAAAGGGTCACACAGTGCCTGCTGCGTGACCTGAGCAGGGTTCCATGGGATTCTGGAGAGAATCCATTTGGCAATTTAGCCAGTCATGATGCCTCTGCTCTTATAATTTTAAAGAATTTGGCCCACCAACCACATTGTGACCTAAAATATGTCCCAGGAGTATTGGTGCAGCAAATTGTTCTAAGGAAAGGCTTAAGCATTTTTTTTTAATTAAGAGAAGAGCTATATAAGGGGAATTTGTGAATCTTTAGAAATAGGAACCAGTTGTTAATACTAAGAACCAAATCAGAGATTTTCTATGTCTGGCAAAATGGTAGATGATAGAGTCTAAAGAGCTGCTATAGCATAAAACAACCAATAGTTTCATAAACCAATTTCCATGCTCACAAGAAAGTAATGGGGCCTCGGGCCTAAGAATGGAGAGAAAGTGGGATATCCACGTAAGTGGCTACACTGATGTGCTGGCTGCTGTGGGTTTCTGCTGGTCTTTGTCCCATTACCTGAGCTGTGCAGGGGCAGGGGATGCCACCTGGGGCATGGGTGGACAATCACTCCTAAAGCAGAACCTTAAGAGACCACACCCACAGGGAAAGGTAGATGCTGCAAGTCTACCTGGGTGGAGGAAGGCCCAGGTGGTTGGCCAGCCTCAGCCAGGACTCTTTGTGGAAAGACCTATGTCCCTGAGGATTTCCCAGCCATAGGCTTCTCTGAACACAGGTCTGCAGACTTTATCTATGTCTCCTTTATGGCTCTGGGCACCCCAATGCCAAGAAAATAAAATGCACAGTGATTCTGACTGGAAACTCCCTGGGATCCTGGCAAAAGATCACACTAACCTCATGGAAGGACATATCTTCCTTAGGCCACACAAGATTCCTGCAGGAGTCTCCCTGGGCACAGGCTCATGATCTAGCTTTGCATAATGCACAGGGAAACAGTGCACCAGGCATGAGAGCCAGCAGACGCAATGGCAGCAGGAGAGCTAACTCCAGAGAGCTGAGTTAGGGAGTGGGACAGTAAAGTAAGGACAATTCAAATAACCAAAAACTGAAAAGGACAGAAGCTCACTTGTGCCAAAATATAATACAAACTGTCTATGTTGTTAAAATGACAAACACCCGTACACAGAAGAGAGATTTCACGAAACTTATCAAAGGATATTAAAGAGCAATAAAAAAGCATAACCTAAAATATGCTATCAGACCTAAAAGCAAACATAATTGTCATATCAATGAATGAAAATGGGCTAAATTAATAGATTAAAGAAAAAGATTCTCCAGTTGCAAGCAAAAGCCAACGTACATTGTATATCAGAGATGTGGCTCAGATGATTAAAGAGAAAAGGATTTGCAAAGGCTCAGTAAGCAAACTCAGACAAACAGGAAAGGTTGTAATAAAAGAGATAGACCTGAATGAATTCAGGTGGAAAGACAGTCACCCAGGAAAAAAAAAAAGACTTTTTTAATGGTGACCATCAAACCACGAGAAAGTCTGCCATGAATATATGCACCACACGCAATTGCACCACGATTCCTCGTGCAAAATCTCTAGAAGTACAAGAGGAACAAAGCCAACCGTATTCATGTCACAAGATGCTAACCTGCAATTCCCACTGATAAAATGGACAGATAACAACAGGGGCTTAATAAGGTAGAGCCAGCCGAGCCCGTGCCATGCACATACCTGCAAGCAGGAGACGGCCTGCACGTCTACCCTCCCAGTGCACATTTACCTCCAGTGCAGTGTACGCTTTTTTACTTAAAAAAGTCAAGAGGCATTTTTTGTTCCGGTGATGCATGGATCTATTTTCCCTGTAAACTTTTCAAACCATTTAGAACACAGCAGGCTTTTTACCAGCCCACCATGCTACAGTCAGCACTGGAGGGGTTTGGCAGCCTGCTGGCAGGTTCATGTTCATTGAGGCCATTCCAGAGGGTTTTTGAAGTTCTTCTTCTGTCCCTTTAATCCCAGCCCTGCTGTGGGATGACCTGGCCACTGCTCCACCACCCAGCCATGGCCAAAAGTGATGGGGAAGCAGCGACAACCCCAAAAGGAGCCTGTCCCGTCCTGGGGAGGGAGTCCTGAAGGGCCGAGGCTCTGAGTCTGTCACCAAGGCAGGGCTTTGGGGAGCAACAGGAGTTTGGGCCTCACTGTGGGGGTCCAGAGACTCTGGAGGCCCCAGGGGACATGGTGGAGACCCCACACCCACTGTGGAGCAAACAGCTTGTATGTGAGCATGGCCTTCCCTGCAAAGCCCCTCAGAGACCACCCAGTGGTTTCACACCAGCAGTCTCCAAGTTGCTTTAGAAGGGCTTCTGATTTTCCATGGAAAGTGTAGTGAACAGAAAGCCTGGACTGCTGGTTCTCTGTCCTGGAAGATGGAGCCTTTAGCAAGGCCTTGGCCTTGGGCCCTGTTCTGTAAAACATGGGAAAACCATGTCCTACTGCACTTTCATCCCCAGCAGGAGGCAGATGCTCTCTACTACAAAACAAAAAACAGCCCTGAACCCAGTAACTTCCCAGATTATACTGTCAGTTCAAAAGAGGAAAAGAAATATGTAGTAGATTTTATGATTCCCTGCTTGTTGATCAATTCTCACAGAAAGCTATGAAATTTCCCCTTCTGGTACATTTCTGTTAAAAACAAAATTATCTTTCAAAGCTTCTGTTATTGCTTATTATGTCAATAGTCATTACATTCCATTATTTCACATCTTTTCCCTCCAGTTAGTCCTGTTGTTTGCTGATTGGGAATCCTGAGTTAATTCCTCCACTTTCAGTGTTCCTGGTTTTTATGTTTCCACTGATGGGGAAGGTGGGTGGTTTCATCATCATTTCCAGCCTCTGAAATATCCTCTGTCATTAAGCCTGTTTGTTCCATATAACTACTCCATTAGCAGCCGCAACATGCACCAAGGGGCAAGTGGCTTTAGTTCACCATCTTTTCAAACTTGGTGTTGTGCTCATAAGCCACAGTGATGCAATATTAAATTAGAAATGAACACCAAAAAAAGTCAGGGAATTCACAGGTTTTAGGGAACGGATCCTCCTGTTGCCTGGAAACCCCATGGTGGCTCTTACTGACAAGTGCGTAGTCACTAGGTTTGTGCCTTGGGTTCTGTGGGCTTCATCCAAGCCAGGGCCTGGAGCCACCGTCCTGTGGCCAACCCTGCAGGGAGGGTGGCTGCGGGTCAGCACTCCCCAACAAAGAATTAGTTCCAAGCCTAAGCTGAGTCATTTCCAAGTTACCATTTTCCAGCAATCTCACCTTTGCTGCCTTAGACTAGCCATTTGTGGAAAACGACAGGGTGATGGGAAAGCAAACGGTGGGAGAAGGGGCCTTGCAGCCAGCATACCATTAATTGAATGGTCTGTAATTGACTACCCCAGCCTTGGGGAAAATGTGTACAGCTGTGGTTGGCTTGTGAGAAGGAACAGTTGAAGAGGGACAGATGAGTGGGCACTGGCGGGGGGG
>JAQZBX010073248.1:0-14944 GCA_029593785.1 Cabassous unicinctus | reverse complement strand
CAGGAAGTCCTGGGGATCAAACCCGGGTCCTCCCATATGGTAGACAGATGACCAACCACTTGAGCCATATCACTTTCCAAGGTTCAATATTTTTAGAACCTTCCTTATAGACTGAAATAGTCCTGTTTTGCTAGCTCCGGATCCTAAAAAGGAACTCTTCAGAAGGGAATGGGGAACCTGGGTTGGTGAACTAGTTCAATAACAGAGCCTAGTGGCTACAGGAAGAGCTAATTTCAGTATAAAGCTAAGCCTTGAAAGGCATCCTAAGCTAATCACCTAGAAACTATCCATGTTCTTTGGGCACAGTGTCCACGTTTTTTACCTCGCTATAGCCTGTGCATCCAGAATATCATGGCAGAGGGCAAAGATACTTGGGACCATAATGGCAACACCAGCTCATAAGCAAAGATTTTTGTTAGCCAAAAATCAGAGCAACAGATTACTTGGAATCTTCAGTTTCCTCTCTTGTCTGGAAAAAAGTCTAATCTCTTTGGGCTGAGTTAGCTCCTAGGGTTTTTGGTAAATTAGGTGAAAGAGGCAGCCTCAAAAGTGAGATACTGGATTTCCTGATAAGGGCCCAAACTGAGAAATTAATTAGAAAAATAAATTATATCCTAAACTGATAAAGCAGGTAATATTGATTAAAATATATGTGCCACACTACTAAACTCTTCGTTTCTTTCAGGTAGGGACTTTATATAATTCTTCTTTTTATATTCTCAGGCCTTGACACAGTGTTGGCATATAGAGGCACTCAATAAATATTTGTTGCATGGAACAAATTGATTTCAAGGTGCTAAGAGTGCCCAGTGGTGATGCCCAGCAGGTAATCAGAAAATTAAAATCCAGCTCATCAGAAAAAGGTCAGTGCTAAACATTTATTTATATGAAAATATTTATTTAGGACCTGCTATGTGCCAGGAACTGGGTGCCAGTGGTAAGCAAAACAAAACAGTTCTCACCCAAAACAGTGCAGAATAGACATTAATAAAATAAATATAAAAATTCAAAATATGATCAGAGTTTCAAATATTGAATTAGAAAAAATATATATTGATTTAGCGGTCTTCCATATGACAAATAGATGAATCCTTAGAACTGAATAGATTCAAAAAGAAGAATAGGCAAATGAGCAATGACATATAATCCTATGAAACACCAATATTTAAGGGGTGGAAGAAGGAAGAGGAGCCAGTAAAGTGAGAATAATTTAAAACGTAGTAAGGGAAGCTGGTGGCATTAAGATCACAGAAGTCAAGGATGAAGAGTGTTTCAAAAAGTGCATCAAAATGTTAAATCAAATTATCAGTAAATATTGGAAATTTATTCTTTTGTGAAGCCTTTTCTGTGCTCCCTTTTCCTCTCCTTGGTGTCCCCATTGCACCCTGTTCAGACCTCAGTCACAGCTCCTGTAATGTTTATTTTGTTTAAATGGCAGTAACTTTCATGAGGGGAAGGGGTAAAGTCTTATTTTCATTTAATCCTGGGCTATCTGAAAAAAAAATTGGGTCTATACCTCATATTCCAAATAGAATAAAGAGAATGAATTCAAAACTGTTCAAAGAATGAATTTTTAAAATATAATAAAGAAATTAAAAGAAACTATGAAAGTATTAGAAGAAAATATGAAAGAATGCTTTATGAAATAATTATCTTCTAATCTTGGTGCAGGGAAGGCCCAAGTATGACAAAAATCTGGACACTATAGATGAAAAAAATTGATAACTTGACTACTGAAAAATAATTTCTTCATGACAGAAAACACTGTAAACAGAGTAGAAAGAAAACTGTAGGAAAAATTGCACTTTATTTCGTAGACAAATGGCTAATTTCCCAGAATACCTTCATATCAGTAAAAAAACAAAAAGCTGAATAAAAGAAATGCGCACAGAATATGAACAGATAGTTCACAAAAAATAGATACGTCTCTTAAACACATGAAAAGATCCTTTACATTATGCATAACAAGATGCAAAATAAAAACTACACTAAGATACAATTTTCACCTACGAGACTGGCAAAATACCAAAGTTTGATAACACAAGTACTTGTGATTAATATTTCTAATAGGAAGGTAAATTGGTACACATTCTGGAAGAACAATGGGTCAATAGCTTAAAAATAGTTGCAAACACACATACCTTCTGACCCAGTAATTCCCCCTCAGGGAATTGATTCTGTAAATGTCCTTTCACACAAGTAAAATATCATAGGTATAATCCATCTGCATTTGTAAATGTCCATTAGTGGAAGACTGGTTAAAAATGCAATGAAATACATATTCCTTCAAAAGAATGAAGCAGTTATGCATGTACTATGGAATAATCTCCAAGATATAATGTGAAGCAGGAAAAAAGCAAAGTGCAGAATAGTGTGTAAGGTGTGTTACCAACTGTAAAAACGGGGGTAGTGGAGGAACATATACTCATTTGCTTATAGATTAATACAATACCTTTGGAAAGATAGTGTTATGGTTGAATCATGTCCCCCCACAAAAGCATGTTCAAGTCCTAACCCCAATCCTGTGGATGTGAACCTATTTGTGTTAGGATCTTTGAAGATGTTATTAGTTAAGGTGAGGCCAAACTGAATCAGGGTGGGCCATAAGCCAATAATGACTAGAGTCCTTATAAGCAGAGGAGATTTGGACACAATCAGGAGTAGGAGACAGAAGGAGAAATATGGCATTATCACGGAGACACAGAGAGTTATGGATTGCTGGCAAGCTATCACCTGAACGCTTCAGACTTCAGAGAAAGCATGATTCTGTCAACACCTTGATTTTGGACTTCTAGCCACCTAAACCATGAGAGTATAAATTCCTGTTTTTTAAGTCAACCCATGTGTGATACTTTATTATGGCAGCCCTAGCAAAGGAAGACAGATACACATGAAGTTGATAATATTGCTGGACTCCAGGTAGCATAACTAAATGAGGGTGAGGGGTAGGAAGAAGACTTTTCATTGAATAAATTTATACCTTTTGAGTTTTTTACCATGTAAATATATCATCTATTACATTTTTTAAAATGAGATTTAAATATAAAACAAAGAGATAAACACAGTCTTCTCAGACTTTCCTTCCTTTGGGATTGTGTCAAGGTTTGGGGTCTAATACCTCACTAGGGCATTGTGGAGGCCCCTCCATTTACCAGTCATCTGTCAACACCAGCTGTGACTAAGGTGTTATCATCCCAGCCTTTATGGCTCCTTCCTTGCAGTGAGAGGGTCATGAGTATCATTAATGAGGCTGGGATCTACTTGTCTAGTATCCTGTTGACCTCATGCACCATGTAGCCAAAGAACTCCTCTCTCCTCTGGTCTCTGGTAGGCTCTTGTTAGTCTCCTCAGACCCTAGTCTCAGTGGTTTTGAGCTTTGACTATCAAAAGCCATGAATGGGGAGTAGATATAGCTCAAGCAACCGAGCACCTGCTTCCCACATTGTAGTCCCCAGATTCAGTCTCCGGTGCCTCCTTAAAAACAAAACAAAACGAAACAAAACAAAAAACAAACAAAACAAGCAAACAAACAAAAAAGTCAACTCAGGGGAGCTGATGAGGCTGAGTGGTTGAGCACTGGCTTCCCACATGTGAGGTCTGGGGTTCAATAATTCCTGACCCCAGTACATACAAAAAAAAAAAAAAAAAAGCAGCAAAGCCTCCCTATCATGCCCAGGGAAGCAATGAAACACAGAGCTTGCTCTCTGAATAGGAGATGGGAAAGGGGAAAATCTAAGGAGAAAACATAAACTGATACCTCGAAAAGTGATCCTATCACAACTTTATTGAGAACCTGCTTACAAGGAATTCAAAAGTAAATAAAATAGTCCCTGCTCTCTTGAAAGTAACAATCTATTTGCATAAACAAAACAAAAGGGCCACTGTAATAAGACCTGTGCTGGAGGCATAATCAAAGTATTGTGGGAGTGTACGAAACAGAGAAATGAATCCAAGGCAGGGGTTGCAAGGAGGCATGTTTCTGACTACATTTCCGTCCTCTGCCTGGTCCACTGTGCCCACACTTGCATGCTCAGTTCCATCATCCCCCTCCCCCCCCCCTTTTTTAAAGCAAATCCTGATAGAAATTACAGGTGCAATGTGAACATCCTATCCAGCAAGCTCGGTGCCCACTCATCCATCTGTATATATGCTGCAGTCATCCAGACCCAGTTCCTAGGCCTCGATGAAGTTTAGTGCTGAATATTTAGCCCAATACTACCATTCCCCTTTTTAAGACTAAAGTGCCACCCTTTGCCAGCTGGAAGGGACAACTTGCCAGGTCTTGCCACGCCTCCATCTCAGAACCAGAACCGTGCGAAACCTTACCTAGACTGGACTCATGCACCTTCCTCCCCTCATATGATCATTAGCACCTGCCTGATTCCTGGATTCTCTGCCACTGAGTTGCTACCCACCTGAGCGGAAACTTAAAAGGCTGCTAAAACTTGGTGTCTCACAAAAGGTACTGCAAATTGTTTTACTCCATCAGTACAAAATATAAATACAAATAAACTAGAGAGACTGAAACAGAGTAGCAGCTATGTTTGGCAAGGAAAAGATAGAGCAATTCAGAGGTAATTATTAAGGGGTAAAGGTCTTCTGTTTTGTTTATAATTATGATGATTATTATTATTGAAGTAATGAAAACTCCCTAGTATTTATTGAAGTGATGAAGGCACAACTCTGTGATTATACCAAACAGCATTGATTGTACACTTTGAGTGGATTGTATGTTTTATGAATATACATCAATAAAATTGATTTAAAAAAACAGACAATTTGGTGTCTCAAAGAAAGCTGGAAAATGCCAGAAAGTTTTAATATTGAAAGCTATAAAAAGACCCCACAGAATCTTTATTATTCATGTATGTAATTTTAAAAAACTTTAATGAATACAGTTTTATCAATATAGCTAGATATTATAGTGAAATTTTTTGAAATAAGAGAAATGTAAATTGGCTTGTAGTAAAAATGTGCATCTAAATTAATTGCTACTATATTGTGGTAAATGTCTATGTTATATGATGGATCAAAGATCTATGAGTAAACAAAAAAAATCTATCAGGGATTAATCTTATTAGAAAGAAAAAACTTAAACATAAAACAGTTAAAAATGCTAGGTGGGGCCTTGCAGACACCACTGCCACAGCCACCGCAGTCAGCCATGCACAGCATGGTCAACCCCACCATGTTCTTGGACATGGCTGTCAGCATCCTTTGAGCTATTTGCAAAGTTCCAAAGATAACAGAAAATTTTCATGTCCTGAGCACTAGGGAGAAAGGATTTGGTTATAAGGGTTCCTGCTCTCACAGAATTATTCCCGGGCTTATGTGCCAGGGTGGTGACTTCACACACCGTAATGACACTGGGGACAAATCCACATATAGGGAGAAGTTTGATGATGAGAACTTCATCGTGAAGCATACGGGTCCTGGCACCTTGTCCATGGCCAATGCTGGACCCAACACAAATGGCTCCCAGCTTTTCATCTGCATTGCTAAGACTGAGTGGTTGGATGTCAAGCTTGTGGTCTTTGGCAAGGTAAAAGAGGGCATGAATATTGTGGAAGCCATGGAGTGCTTTGGGTCCAGGAATGGCAAGACCAGCAAGAAGATCACCATTGCTGACTGTGGACAAGTCTAACAAATTTGATTTGTGTTTTGTCTTAACCACCAGATCATTCCTTCTGTAGCTCAGAAGAGCACCCCACCACCTCCGGGTCTGCTCTCAGTATCCTATAATCTTTGTGCTCTTGCTGCAGTTCTTTTGGTTTCACATTATCTTCCCCTTCCAAGTGCAGCTGGATTGCAGAGTTAAGTTTATGATTATGAAATAAAAACTTAAAACAACAACAACAAACTATATTTGGTGGCCTGTAGTTGTATAAAAATTATTATAGACAAAAATGTCTTAGAAGTTTTAAGAAGGAAAGTATGGGTGAAATGAGTATGGGAAAAGAAAGAGGGTAACAATGGATAATTGAAGATGAATGCAAGCAGGTTTATCAGATTCTTGTTGTATTTTAACATGAGAAACCTTGTGGTCTCTGTCTGCTTCCAGGCTATTTCCCTCAAATCCATATTGTCCACCTCCACCAGAGCTTTTTATATAAAACACAAATATGATCGTGTCAGTCTTCATCTAAAATTCTTCAGCTACTCCATTCCATTAAGAATAAAATACTAATTTTAGGATGAAGAATGTTTTTCAAGATCTGGTCCTTGCCTACCTCTTCTCCTACTCACCCAGCCATGTGGAATTACATGCAGTCTCTTGTTACGACATGCTCTGCCCAGCCTTTGCAGTCTGGTTATAAAAAATTCTAACCTCTAATCTCCCATCCCAATCCTGATATATATATATATATATATATATATATATGGGGTTTTTTGTTTTGTTTTGTTTTGTTTTTACCTTCAAGACTTGGCTTAGTCAACTTTTTGAGTCTGTTTATCTCCATTGCCATGTCAAGATAAAATTTTTTTCTGCTTGTCTACAATACCAGTTATCACTCTGTATTGTTTATTTACTTGACTTCTGCCTATCTCAGACAGTGGAGTTCCTTTAGGATAGGGCCCCGTGTTTTAGTTTCCTTGGCTACTCAAGCAAATACCAAGCAATGGGTTGGTTTAAACAATAGGAATTTATTGGTTCATGGTTTTGAGGCTAGGAAAAGTCCAAATCAAGGCATCATCTTCAAGGCAATGCTTTCTTCCTGAAGACTGTGGCATTCTAGGGCTGGCTGCCCGCAATCCTTAATGCTTAGCTTTTCTGTCATGTGGCAACACACATGATGGCTTCTCCTGGCCTCTCCCTTCTCTTCAGAATTCTGTTGATTTCAGCTTCTGGCTGCTCCCTCTATGGCTTTCCCTTTCTCTGTCTGAATTTTATTCTGTTTATAAGGGACTCCAGTAATAAGATTAAGACCCATCCTGATTGAGTTGGACCACAGCTCAACTGAAGTAACCTCATCAAAAGGTCCCATGTCCGGGGAGCAGATGTAGCTTAGTGGTTGAGCACCTGATTCCCATGTACAAGGTCCTGGGAACCCTGTATCTCCTAAAAAATAAATAAATAAATAAATAAATCCCATGTCCTTTGAAATGAAAAAACTGAGTACTGGAGAGGTGAAGTGACCTGCTCAATGTTATATAGCTAATGGCAGAGTCAGTATAATCGTTCCTGTTCCATCACTTGTTTCTTTACTCTTCCCACTTCCTTCCTCTATGGTAAGACTCATTCAGATAATAATGCAATCTTTGTTGGTATCCACCTAGACTTAGACATTCTGTTTAAAAGTTGTTAAATTAATGTTTTATAAACAACAACAACAAAAACTATCTGAAAATAAATAAAAAATCACAATATAAAAAATAGAGATTTATTAAATGATTTAATTTATGCATAGAACTAATTAAATATATCTTCCTTAAGAAAACTATACATATGAAAGTTGACTTGACTACAAATTTCTGATCTTTAAGAAGGTTTGATTTTTCTTTTTTGTTTGTTTGTTTGTTTGTTTCTTGTTTGCTTTTGTTTGCTTGTTTTGCTTGGGGAGTTAAGTCCATTTCTTGGTCTGTTTATTCTATCCTCTTGGTCTTAATTAATTGTTTCTTCCTAATGCCCAAGATAGTATCTCTTGGAGCAGCTTTATGCATTGTTTTATTTTTGCTACAGGAATGGATGGATATTTCTGCTACATGGTAAAATATATGTACCTCAATCCTATAGTCAGCCTCTTACTTAATGGGGAAACAAAAACCAGGAACAAGGTATGGCTGTCGACTATCTCCACTACTATTTAATATTGTTCTGGAGAGACTAGCAATGCAATTAAACTAGGGAAAACAATTATAGGCATAAGAGTTGGAAAAGAAGGGAATCTATCTAATTGCTAATGACATGATATATCCTGGAAAATCCTAGAGTAGGTGATAGCCAGCAGCCCACAAATGAAGTCCAGGCCATTGCCTTTTTTTGAAAATAATGTTTAAAAAAATGAAAACACTTATTTTAAAATGCCCATTTGTTTGTGATCTGTCTATGGCTGCTTTTCCGCTATAGCAGAGTAGAGTAGTAATGTTAGAGACCATGTGATCCTCAAGGCCTAACATATTTACCATAGCCATTTACACAAATATTTGCCAATCCCTGGCCTAGACAGTCAATGATAAAATTAACTCAAACATAAAATAATTATGCAAGGTAGCAGGATATAAAATAAACATACAAAAATCAATAGCATTCATATACACAAATAACCACTGGAAGATATAATGGATGAGAAAACCCCTCCTAAAACAGCAATAAAAGGATTAAGTGTTTAAGAATGTACATCATAACAAATGTTCAAAACCTAAATGAAGAAAACTATAAAACATCCCTGAAAGACACAAAAGTGACTTGAACAAGAAAGTCATCCCTTGTTCTTGGTTAGGATGTATCAACATCATCAATATGGCAGTTCTCCCTAAGTAATTTATAAACAATGCAATTTCAAGAAAAATTCCAATGAGTTTTTTTTTTTTTTTACTTTTCATTTTTTTTAAAAAGATACTTAGATTACATAAATGTTACAAAGAATATATAGGAGATTCCCATATGCCCCGCTCCCCACACCTCCCACATTTTTCCACATTAGCAACATCTTTCATTAGTGTGGTACATTCATTGCAATTGTTACACACATTTTGGAGCATTGCCACTGAGCATGGATTATAGTTTACATTCTCTCCCACTCAATTCTGTAGGTTATGGCAAAATATATAATGGCCTGTATCTGTTGTAATGTCATTCAGGACAATTCCCAAGTCCTGAAAATGCCCCCGTGTTACACCTGTTTTTCCCTCTCCTTACCCTCAGAACCTCCAGTGGCCACTGCCTCCACATCAATATTTCTTCCATTGCTAGAATCACAATAAGTCTATAGTTGAATACCAGTAAGTCTACTTTAGTCCATAGTTCATTCCCCAATCCTGAGGATCCAATGAGCTTTTTTAAAAATGGAAGTAGACAAGTTAATACTCAACTCCACATAGGAAAATAAACACACAAGAAGAGATGAAAAGGAGACCAGATAATAAAACATACAATAAAGCCTCTATACTTAAAACAGTATGGTACTGGCACATGAATAAACAGACCAGATGAATAGAGTATAAAGTCAAGAAAGAGATGCAACTACATTAAAAAATCTAGCATATGATAAAGCTAGTATCTCATATTACACGGGCAAACATAGTTTTTGCTTTTTAAATTAATGGTGTTGAGATAACTGGATGACCATTTGATAAAAAGATAAATTTAGGTCTGTATCTCACACCACACGCAAACCAAATGGGTCAAAGATCTAAATGTAAAAAAAACTATACAAATACCACAAGAAAAACAGATGAATTCTTCCATAACCTACATGTCAGGAAAGAATTTCTAACTATGACTAAAAATCTTTATGCAATAAAGGAAAATATTGATAAATATAGTTGATAAAAAAATAAAACCATAAGCAAAGTCAAAAGACAAATGACAAAGTGGAAGAAAATATTTGCCAACAATATTGCAGGTAAAGAGCTAATATTCCCAATTTCTAAAGAACTTGTAAAATTTTGAGGAAAAAATAAAACAAAAATGTTTTAGAAAAATAGGCAATGACACAAACAGTCAAAAGAGATATAAAAATGGCTTTTAAATATTATTGGAAGCAACTTCACTCATAATAAGAGAAATGCAAAATAAACAATATTGAGATCCATTTCTTAACTACAACATCAGCAAAAATTCAAAAGCTTTACAAGGAACTCTATGCCCAAGCTATGGGGAAAACAAAGAAAGACTGAGAAGCTGTCACAGGTTGAAGGAAACTAAGGATGCACCATGACTAAATTCAGTGTGGTGTCCCTCTAAATAGTGGAACAAGAAAAGAACATAAATGGAAAAGCTGTTGAAATTTGAGTAAAGCCTATATTAGTTAATAATGATGTGTCAGTGGTGATTTCTTAGTTTTGATAAATGTACCATACTTAGGTATGACGGTAACACCAAGTGAAAGTGGGTGAAGGGTAAAGAACTATTTGTTCTGTCTTTGCAACTCATCTATAAATCTAAAATGGTTTCAAAATAAAAAGTTTTAGAAAAAATGTTATGAGAAAATGCATTCAATGTAGCAATGAAAAATATTTGTGCTTAAGCAGGGGCCTTATTGTTGAATCCAGAAATCAAATAAGAAACCAGCATAAATAAATCCATCCTAAAAAAATTTATCTATAAAGAAAAATAGAATTTTTTTTCTCAAAGTATCAGCCACACAACATCTCTGACCTATCAAAAATGCTTGAGCATATAACTTGCAAATCATGTGGAAATAGAACTCATTATTTTGTCATTAGCTGCTTTTCATATCTCTAAAAGAACCTCAAGAGATCATCTAGTCCCAGAATGGGAAACCATTTTGTTCCTATCTAGGACCATCGATCTGATCTGATCCGTAGGAAAACATTAGCATTAGTACATAGCATTTTTTTTTTTTTTTTTAGGATTTATTTTTATTTATTTGCTCCACTCCCCCACCCCCTCGTTGTTTTGCGCTCACTGTCTGCTCTCTGTGTGCTCTTCTGTGTCTGCTTGTCTTCTCCTTAGGTGGCACTGAGAACTGATCCTGGGACCTTCTGGAGTGGGAGAGAGGCACTCAGTCTCCTGTGCCACCTCAGCTCTCTGGTCTGCTGCATCTCTTATTGTCTCTCCTCTGTGTCTCTTTTTGTTGTATCATCTTGCTGTGCCAGTTCTCTTCACAGGCCAGCACTCCACATGGGCCAGCTCTCCGCTTAGGCCAGCTTGCCGCATGGGCCAGCTTGCCTTCATCAGGAGGCCCTGGGAATCGAATCCTGGACCTCCTATATGGTAGATGGGAGCCCAATCGCTTGAGTCATAGCCGTTTCCCAGTACAAAGCATTTTAATGCCTTTTTTTGTTTATTTTGAGAAATAGAAATGTGTAACATTACATTCATGTGACTTTAAAATTCAGAAAAGTTTACATAAAATTGTTCAATAATACAAAAAACAAGAAGCTTGTATTCACATTAGGAAGAGTTTATGGAATGAGAGGGGCTGGAGAGAATCAGGAGATGATGAGTTGCCTGATGTTCTTGGGTTGGGCACTATCTTGATAGCTTATTCTTTCATGGGGTCCTAGAGAATCAGGTAGGATGAGGTGTTTTATGTGAAGCAGCCATAAGTCAAAAGAACCTGACAGTAACTTCAGTCAATATCCTAGTGAAAAATTAGTTCAGAGCTAAATTTTATTGTCGTGTCTGAGGGGTGAAGAAGAAAAATGAAAAATTATGGGAGCTTCCATTTATAGTGATATAGTTCGTTTTATTCTCACAAGAACCTTGTGAGGTAAGTGTTGTTATTATCCCACCTCCCCCTTTATAGTAGAGGAAACTGAAGCTAATTGTCCTGAAGGAACTTGCCCAAGGTGTCACACAACTAGAAATTGGAGAAGCCAGAATTGGAATCTAGGTTTCTATGGTCTCAGAGTTTGAGCTCTTAACTATAACATAAAAAGAGTCAAAAGTTGGTCAGACATGGGAACCAAGAAGAGAAAGATGAGAAAGGCAGGGATAATGTGAGAGAGTTTAGCATTTGCTTCAAGTACTTGACTTTCACTTTTAATGGCTCCTGGGATTGGTTTCCCAACACTGGAATAAACAAGGAAATAACAATGGAGACAGAGACATAAAACTGTTCTCTGTGTCGCTCTCTCTCTGTCTACACACGCAAACACACCCCATAGATTCACAGAAGAAATAGAAATGGAGAAATAGAGCCACCACATGTAATCATGCACACCCACAGAAGCAGTTTCTGTCTCTTTTAGACATATCCAGGGCCAGCCTTCTGTCTGGATCAGTCTTGTCCAGGCCTGGAGCTTGGCAGAGGCAAGTGTGGTAGGACAGTGATTGGGAGCTCTCTCCCCCAAGGGAGTAGTGTCTGGAAGTGTCTTGCTGCTTTCACACCTGCCAGCCAATGAGCCTGAGATAAATTTGTTCCCGCCTGAGAAGTCTTCCCTGACTCTTCAGGTTAGGTAGAGTCCCCTGTTATATGCTCTGATAGCACCCTATAGTTCTCCATGCATGCTTTACTGCAATAATTATTTAACCCATTTAAATAATTTATCTGAATTCTGCCTTCCTCACTCCTCCCTAAGCAACACAAAGACAAAGATTTTTTCTTTTTTCCTTTACCTTTGTATCTCCACTTTTCAGGACAATGATTGGCACATAGTAGGGCTCAATATTTGTTGATTTATTGGGTATCATAGGAGCATTGGGCTGCTCCGTGTCTATTAAGTCACTGCTGTGAGATGATAGACTGATTGACCTTCTGTACTGTTCCAATGTGGAATTAGCACCCAACCCTGAACACCAGCCTAACTGGCTAGAGTTCTCACCACCCCATCATCTACTTTGTACTTGGTCTTTTTTGTGGGGCTGGATCCTACTTTCCTCTAAAGATGGGCTAGAGTGTATAGGTCAGGACTAATATATCTGAAATTGGGTCCTAGTTTGAACATGTTCTTGGTCTTAGTCTGCATTCTGGTGGGTGGGGACCCATTGCAAATAAAATCTCTTCAAGTTACTATTTCACTTAATATGTGGCACAATTGAATCAGGTGAGGCTTTAATTTGGATGACTAGATTTGGATTTCTTATAAGCAGAAAGAAAGTCAGATAGAGAGATGCCTTGGAGAGCAGCCAGAAGCTGGAAGCCAAAGGAACCCAGTAGAGAAAGGAGAAGACACCGCCATGTGTGTTGCCTCATGACAGAAAAGCCAAGGACCAAGGATCACCAGCAGCCAGCCCCAGAATGCCTTGCTCACACTTCAATTTTGGACTTCTGGGAGGAAAGCATCACTTTACTGATGCCTCAGTTTTGGACTTCAAGCCTCAAAACCCCAGACCAATAAACTCTTGTTATTTAAGCCAACCCCATTGTATGGTATTTGTTTTAGCAGCTAGGAAAATAAAACACCATGTCAGGAGGAAGGAAACATGACAAATTGTGCAGTGGCTCTTAAAGGTTTACCTGGAACTAACGTGCCATTTCCACTGATATCTTTTTGGTTAAAGCCATGGCTGACTTCAAGGTGATGGGAAAGTACAAGTCTACCATGTGCTTCAAAGGAGAGATGAAAATATCGGTGAACAGCACAAATCACCATCACAGACTAATTCTACCAACTCACTCAACCCTTATTTCCCTCTAGAAAACCCTATACAATTATCTAAATATATTATAATGAAGAAATCTATTTCTGTCAAGATACAAATTACCCAATCATTCATTTTATAATAATGATTCCAAAATACAGATAGTGGTAGTAGTTACATGGTGAAACTATAGGTGCTTTATTTCCTTCTAATTGTTGGCTTTTCTGAATTATACATTTTATAGAATGACCATGTAGTCCTTTTTTTATTATGGAAAAAGCAATAAACTTAATTGTCTAATATAGATGTATGAGGACTGTAGCAACATAGGGAAAATGTTTATGGTATAGTAACTGAAAAGATCAGTATGTAAAATTGCATCTATGTTGATACATGCATCTATGATCAAGGCTGCATATTAATAAATTTTATTTTTAAATTTAAAGTTGTGGGCAGTAAAAAAAAAAAAAAGCTATTCCAATAGAGAACAGGACAGGAAGTGTGTTGTAACAGCTGTTTTCAAGTTCTGTCTTTATTTCCAGCAATATATCCAAGTTCTACTGCTGAGAAGACATACCATGCAAGGGAAAAGCAGAAAGAACAAAGAACCAAGAACAAGGAGACCTAGGTTCCAGTTCTGACTCTAAAATTAATCTCTTACATTATTTTATGCAATTTACTTAAACTCCCTTGGCCTTTTGTACTCATCTGTGACATAAAAATATTGGATAAGATGATCTCTTCATTCCCTCTGATCTCCAAAATTCTTTAGGTCATGTGAGGTACCAGGATCCTAGTTGTCTGTGCTATGGAATGTGAAATATCTTACAAAATGTTTCTTCATTCTACCCTCAGGGCCCAGACTGATGATTCTAGCACATAATAGGTATTTCTTTTTTTGAAGTACCGGGGGCCAGGGATTCAACCCAGCACCTTGGATTGAACCTAGGATCTTGTATGTGGGAAGCCAGCGCTCAATGACTGAGAACACATCAGCTTCTCTGAGTTGTTTTTTTTGTTTGTTTGTTTTGCTTGTTGTTTATTTTTGTTTTCTCAGGAGGCACCAGGAACCGAACCCGGGACTTCCCATGTAGAAGGCGGGTACTCAACGACTTGAGTCACATAGGCTCCCCATAATAGGTATTTAATAAATATTTGTTAATCTGAATTCATTTCATTCAATGGTCATAATAATCCTCCAGGATAAATAGCAATAGTCAAGATGTTCATTTAATATGATCTTAATAGAGGCTGAGTTTACATGACTAATGAGTAAAGAAATATTGAGGTCTATCTTCTCCAAAGTCAAGGAATACTTTCCGTTACATAAGTAACTTAATTTCAATGCAGAATATTTATTTAAAAATTCTTAGAAACAGAATCAACTTTAATCTAAAAGCAAAACTAGAACAAGCTTACAGAATTCTGTATTATAAAAGTCAAAAGACTGTTTTGTAAGAAGATAACACAGTGATAGGAAGTGTTGTTTACTGAAAATTAACTGTCTGTAACTTCCCTTTGAGAGATTTGTTGATTAGCTGAGAAACAAGCAAACATATATGACCAATGAGAGAAGCATATAAAACATAATACAAAAACACACATACTCTTTAGATACCAAAATGGAACTTTCTCCATTTGAAGATATGAAATGAGCACAAGGAAAGCATCATCAGACATACACAGAAATCATATTTTAAAAAGTGAGGTAAGAATAAATAGAACAAGACA
>JAQZBX010073247.1:0-14964 GCA_029593785.1 Cabassous unicinctus | reverse complement strand
GGATTATTACCAAGTGCCAACTAGCAATGCATTTGGAAAAAGACCTTGACCAAAAGGGGGAAATATTAAATACAAAAGAGTATTTACAGCTAAGACATTTCAAAGTGAGTAGGGAGATCATTCCAGAGGTTATGCTTATGCATGTCTCAGGAGGATCTCACTGACTGCCACAGTAAACAATGCCTCAAGCAGGGGTGCTCCTGAGGGCTCTAAAGATATCTGGTCACTATAGGTAGGGCAGACAACCGCAGGAAATTGGCACCCCATCAATGGGCCTTACCTTGGAATATATGTTAACCTATCTCTCCAATGTAACAGAGTTAGACTCAATTATAATTTCCCTACAAGTGATTCTTCTGCCCCTTTTATTTGAACCTATGATTAGCACTACACCCATTAAATATAAGTCCCAATGACTTAAATCTTCGGTCTGTTCATATGCTGGTTGAGCCCTGAATCTCAGCAGTGTTGCAACACCTACTCTCCAGTTCATCAGACTTGCCCAGGGCAACTAACAAAATGATGATGATGGACAACGCCCATCCCCCCCCCAAAAAAGAGTATCTGCAACTGCAAGCAAGACAGTACCATCCATCTGCCTCATGGGATCTAAGTCCCCTCTCAGTCGGAAGCAGAGTGTGTATCACCATCCCCAAGTCCTCAAGATTGAGGAATGAATTAACATAAAGGGGGAATGCAACTACGGATCAAAGTAGACTTATTATTATTCTGCTAATGAAAGAACTTGTAACATTGATATAAAGGAAGACATCACCGAAAGTTCTGAGGGGAGGGAGAGGGAAGAATAGGTGTAACATGGGGCATTTTTGGGACATTGGAATTGTTCTGCATGATGTTGCAATGACAGATGCAGGCCATTATACATTTTGTCAAAACCTATAAAATGGTACAGTGCAAAATGTAAACCATAATGTAAACTATAGACCATGGTTAATGCCAATGCTTCAATATTTGTTCATCAATTGTAACAAATGTACCACATTAATGAAAGATATTATTAATAGGGGAAAATGTGAGAGGGGGGAAAGGGAATATAGGGAATTCCCTATATTTTCTGTAATCTAAAAATTCTTTAAAAATAAAGTTTAAAAAAAATAAACACTTTTCTTTTTCAAAAGGCTTTGTCAAGAAAGTGAAAAAGCAACCTACTCAATGGGAGAAAACATTTGGAAACCACATATCCGATAAGGGTTTGATATCCATGTTATATAAAGAGGTCGTACAACTCAATGATAATAAGACAAGCAACCCACTTATAAAATGGGCAAGCAGAAGACTTGAATATACCTTTTTCCAAAAAGGAAATATAAATGGTCAAAGAGCACATGAAAAAATGCTCAACATCACTAGCTATTAGGGAAATGCAGATCAAAACTACAATGAGGAACAAATTCACACCTTACAGTATGGCCATTATTTAAAAAAAAACAACAAAAAAAACCACAGAAAACTACAAGTGCTGGAGAGGATGTGGAGAAACAGGAACACCCTGTTGGTGAGAATGTAGAATGGTGCAGCCTCTGTGGCAGACAGTTTGGCAGTACCTCAAGAAGCTGAATATAGAACTGCTGTATGATCCAGCAATCCTGTTACTAGAGATATACTCAGAAGAACTGAAAGCAAGGACACGAGCTGACATTTGCACACTGATGTTCATAGCAGCTTTATTTATGATTGCTGAAATATGAAACCAGCCCAACTGTCCATCAACTGATGAGTGGATAAACAAAACACAATGGAATACTATTCAACTGTAAGAAGAAATGAAATCAGGATGTATATGACAAAATGAATGAACCTAGAGGATATTATGTTGATTGAAATAAGCCAGACACAAAAGGACAAATATTGTATGGTCTCACTAATATGAACTAAATACGATGAGAAAACTCACAGAGGTAAACTCTAGAGCAGAGAGGGGTTCTTAACCTGTTTTGTTCCACGGACCCCTTTGCCAGTCAGGTGAAAACCACGGACCCCTTACTAAGTCCACACTATATTGTGTATTATTTAATAAATATATCACACCTACCCAACACTTCCCACAAGAATAATGTTTTTTTTTAAATTTCTATGCAAGCTCACGGACCCCTTGTAAGAACCCCTGCTCTAGAGTATAGGTTACTAGGAAATAGAAGGTGGGTTGAGAATAGAAGATGATGCTTAACGTATGTAGTAATTGGGAAAATGAATGTGGCTCAAGCAATTGGGCTCCTGTCTACCACACAGGAGGTCCAGGGTTTGATTCCTGAGGCCTTCTGGTTAAGGTAAGCTGGCCTGCATGGCATGGAGAGCTGGGCCATGCGGAGAGCTGGCCCATGCAGGAGTGGTGGCCTGCGCAGAATGCTGGCCCGCGCAGGAGTGCTGGCCCATGCCAAGAGCTGGCACAGCAAGATGACGCAACAAAAAGAGACACAGAGGAGAGACAATAAGCAATGCAGCAGACCAGGGAGCTGAGGTGCGCAAGAGATTGAGCGCCTCTTTCCCACTCTGGAAGGTTCCAGGATCACTTCCTGGTGCCGCCTAAAGAGAAGACAAGCAGACACAGAAAAACACACAGAGAGCAGACAGCGAGCACAAAACAACGGGGGCCGGGGAGGGGGCAGGGATAAATAAATAATCTTTTAAAAAATATTTATGTAGTAATTGTAAGAGTTTGGACATGAATAGAGTTGAGAGTAACGCATTTTAATGAGTATAACTAACATCTCTGATTTACAAATGTGATTGTGATTGAAAGGGGTAGTCTGTGAAAGTAAATGTTAATTGAAAAGAAACTAGAGAATGATCTAGGGAAGGTATAACATAGTGATTTTGGTGGTAGGTGAAATTGTGGTTAATAGTATAAATATAGAAATGCTCTTCTTTTACAAAGAGCTAAGAATATGGTGATACATAGGAAAATTACAGCTAATGTAACTTATGGACAATAGTGAAGTGTAATAATGTAATATTTGGCAGCAATGGCAAAAAGATATTTTTCAATACTAAGGGACAACAATAGGGGGAGAATAGAGGATATGGAATTTTTCCATTTTGAGTAATGAAAATGTTCTAAAATTGACTGAAGTGATGAAATGAACTGAGTGTACACTTTGAATGGATTGTACAAAACATGGGACTGTATAGCACTGGGAATCCTGTAGTGGATGATGGACTGTGGTTAACAGGACAAATATGAAAAACTTTTCTCCTGAATGATACAAATATATAATGCTATTATAGGGTGTTAATAATTGGGTGGGTTGGGGGAAAAATACACCAAATTTAAGATATTGACTATATTTAGGAGTAATATTTTGACAATGCTCTTTCTTAATTTGTAACAAATATTTCACAGCAATGCAAGGTGTTGGTGGTGGGGAGATGTATGGGAGCCTTGTATGATGATAAGCATGTTTGTTTGTAAATTCACAAATTTCACTATACATTTATTGTTTATGTATGTTCATGTATGAATGATATAGTTCAATAAAATTTTATTTTTAAAAAAGTGAAGGCTAAATTAGGACATTCTCAAACTAACAAAAACTGAAAATATTCATTGCTAGCAGGAAATACTTAAGGGAGTCCTTCAGAAATGATAGACCCCTAGACAGTAACTTGACTGCACACGAAGAAATAAAGAGAATTGGTACAGGTAACTGTGTAGGTAAATATGAAAGACAATAGAAATGCTTTTTATGTGTAACACCATTTTCTCCCATCTGATTTAAAAGACAACTGCATAAATCAAAATTATAAATCTGTGTTGATGGGCATACAATATATAAAGGTGTAATTTGTATGACATTAATAGCACAAAGGAGGGGGGAAATGGAATAATATACAAGCAAAGTTTTGGTATATAATTGAAATTAAGTTGATATTTATCAGTACTAGATTGTTATTGATTAGGATGTTAATTGTAATCCCCAAGGCAATCATTAAGAAAATAACTTTTTTTTAAGGAGGTATTGGGAATTGAACCCAGGACCTTATTCGTGGGAAGCAGGCACTCAACCACTGAGCTCCATCTGCTCCCCAATGAGAGTTCCTTTTTCTGTGTGTTTGTTTTTTGTTTTTAGGAGGTACCAGGGATCAAACCCAGGACCTCGTACATGGGAAACAGGCACTCAACTACTTGAGCTACATCTGCTCCCTAAGAAAAAAAATGTTTAAAAAGTCAAATACTTTGGATGGATTGTACAAGACCAGAGACCGTATAACACAGTGAACCCTGTGGCAGATGATGGACTGTTATTAACAGTACAAATATGAGAATATTCTCTCAGGAAATATAACAAATATACAGTACTAATACATGGTGTTAATAATAGGATGGTTTGTGGGAAAAGTAACCAAGTATAAGCTATGGCCTATAGATAGCAGTAATAGTTGATGATGTTCTTTTTTTAACATTTAACAAATGTGTCACAACAATGTAAGGTGCTGGTGGTAGGATGATGTATAGGAATCCTGTATGGTATGCATGATTGTTTTGTAAACTCACAACTGCTCTAATTTAAAAAAATTAAAAAGTCAGATAGCAAGGAATTAAAATGGTACACTAGAAAATATCTACTTAACACAAAAGTAGCCAATAATGAAAGTGTAGAAGGACAGAAAAGACATAAGACATAGAAAACAAATAGCAAAATGACCAGTGTAAATCTTTGTATTTAATGTAATTACATTAAATATAAAGAGACTAAATACTCCAATAAAAGGGGAGAGATTAACAGATTTGATTTTAAAATGATCTAACTGTATGCTGTCTACAAGAGATACATTTTAGATTCAAAGACATAAATAGGCTGAAAGTGAAAGGAAGGAAAATGATGTATCATATAAACAGTAACCAAAAGAAAGCTGGAGTGGTGATACAAATATCAGACAAAATAGACTTTAAGACAAAAATTGTTATTAAAGACAGACAAAAACATTTTATAATTATAAAAGAGTCAATCTATCAAAAAGATATAACAATTATATATATATATGCATCTGACAAAAGAGCTAAAAAATATATGAAGCAAAAACTGACAGAATTGAAGGAAGAAATGGACTACTCACCATAATAGTTGGAGATTTCAGTACCTCGCTTTGAATATTTGATAGCACAACAAGACAGAAGCTCAACAAGGAAATAGAAGACCTAAATAAGACTATAACCCAACTAGACTTACCAGACATCTATAGAACACCCTACCCAACAAAAGCAGGAAACATAGCAGAGTGACTGTAGATTTGGAATGGCTGGCTTTGGAATGTTTTATAAGGATTTTATGGCAGTGCTAGAAAAAGACAGGGAAAATGACAAGGATAAATCTCATCAGATTTTTACATAGTCAGCAGAGCCTTCAGTTATGGTGTTTATTTTCCAATCCAGTGAAGATATCTCCTACTGGAACATCTCAGCTTCTGCAGTGAAGAAAACACCTGTGATAGTTCAGTTCTTTAGTTTTTCTATTTGAAAAATCATTTAAATAATTCTTTGTTCACAGCTCTCCCTAATGACTAAGTGAACAATTAGTATATATATATTTGACTAAACCCTTTCCTAAGCTTATCTATCATGGTTATATGTTTTTTATCATAATTTTTTAAAAATCTAGATCACCTAACAGTCTGTAAGAGGTCAGTATCTCAGCATTTGGATTATAGGTAAATTATGAGATCCTCTTCTTTTTTTTTTAATTTTTATTGACTTTATTTTTTTGTGTACAGTTCTATGGGGTCCCTCCCCACACCTCCCCCTCCCCAGCTTGCTGTTTGTGTCCATTCACTGGGTGATCTTCTGTGTCTGTTTCTTGTCTTCTCTTCACATTTTTCTCCTCCAGGCTTCACTGGGATTCGATCCTAGGGACCTCCGATGTGGGAGAGAGGCACCCTGTCACTTGCGTCACCTCAGTTCCTGGTTTCTGGCGCATCTCGCCTTGACTCTCCCCTGTGTCTCTCTTTTGTTGCATCATCTTGCTGCATGGCTCACCATGCGTCCATGCAGGCCTGGGCTCACCATGCTGGCCTGGCTTGCCAGCTTGCCTTTTTTTATCAGGAGGTCCCAGGGATCGAACCCGGATCCTCCGATATGGTAGTCGGATGCCCAATCACTTGAGCCACATCCACTTCCCAAGAACCTCTTCCACTTTTATTTTTTGTCCAAATAAAACGCATGGTCTATCAGAAGTTTAAGATCAGGTATGAGAATTTGGGCAAACTAAATGACACTACAGCCTCACTATCATGTAACCTATTGTGGCATGGAATTCTTTGAAACACTGTGACAACTTGGATCAGGCTCAAGGAGGTTTCTTTGCCTTCATTATTTTATAATTCTCCTTATAACATTGAGTCTCCAATGTGGGGTATAAAGGACCAATAAGCTAATTATGCCCCCTCTGATATTTTCACCGGTTATAGGAGAATCTTACATGTCGAGATTTCAAAAACAATAAGAGTTGTAAAATACCACCTATATGAAAAGCCTAGAGTATGTATGGCTTATCACAATAGTCACAGTGGAAAATTATATTACATGGTAGAAGAAATAGGCATTTTTTTGTGCTGCTTATATTTTACCTTAAATTAAATTGTAGATATAGGATAATAAATAAAATCCATCCATGCCTTTCAAAAAATTTTTGCAAAATTAATAAATGTGTGGAAATTAAACAGCACACTACTAAATAACCAATGATGAAGTCAAGAGAAAACTCAAAATATTTTGAGATGAATGAAAATAAAGACACAACATAGCAAAATGTATGGGATGCAGTAAAAGCAGGGCTTAGAAGGCAGTTTAAACTCCTGTAAAGCCCTATATTTAAAATGAAAGATCTCAAATCAATAACCTCATCTTTCAGCTTAAGAAACTAGAAAAAGAACAGCAAACTAAACCAGAAGCAGTAAGAAGGAAGTGAAGTTACAAATATTAGAGTAGAAAGAAATTAAATAGTGAATAGAAAAAAAATGGGACAAATAAACAAAGGTAAAAGTTGGTACTTTGAAAAGATCAACAAAATTGACAAACCTTTAGCTAGACTGACCAAGATAAAAAGAGAAGACTCAAAATATTAAAATCAGGAATAAAAGAGGGAACATTACTACTGGACCTTACAGAAATAAAAGGAGTATAAGAACATATTATTGGGGGCGGATGTGGCTCAAATGGTTGGGCGTCCGTCTGCCATATGGAGGGACCTGGGTTCAATCCCCAGGACCTCCCAGTAAAAAAAAATATATATATATAGAAGGTGCATGGGCTGCCGGGCTCTGTGTGCCAGTGAGCCGCCAGGCCCCGGGAGCCATGCAGCAAGATGATGATGTAACAGGAGAGAGACGCAGGGGAGAGACAAGACGAGATGCTCCAAAAACCAGGAACCGAGGTGGCACTGGTGACAGAACAGCACTCTCCTACATCGGAAGTCTCCAGGATCGATTCCTGGTGAAGACTGGAGGAGGAGGATGAGAAGAGATGGCAGGAAACAGACACAGAGAATTGCCCAGCAAATGGACACAAAACAGCAAAACGGGGAAGGGTGGGTTTAAAATGGAGAAAGTAAATAAATAAATCTTTAAAAAAAAATTAAAAAAAAGAACATATTATTAACAATTGTATATCAACAAATTACATAACCTAGATGAAATGGAAAAGTTCCTAGAAAGACACAAACTACCAAAACTTACTAAGAAGGAATAGAAAATGTGAATAGAGATATAACAAGTAGAAAGATTGAATTAGTAAACAAAAACTTATCATAAAAAAAGCTCAGGTCCAGATGGCCTCACTGGTGAATTCTACCAAGCAGTTAAGGAATTAACACCAGTATTTCACAAGCTTTTCGAAAAATAGAAGAGGAGGGAACACTTCCCTACTCATTCTATGAGGCCAGTATTACCCTGATACCAAAAACAGACAAAGATAATACAAGAAAAAAAAACTACAAACCAATATCCCTTATGACTATAGATGCAAAAATCCTCAACAAATACCAGCAACCCAAATTCAGCAATATATAAAAAGGATTATACATAATAATTGTAGGAATGCAAGACAGGTTCAATATATGAAAACCAGTCACTGAAGTGTATCATCTTAGCAGAATAAAGGCCAAAACCACACAATCATCTCAATAGATGCAGAAAAAGTATTTGACAAAATCCAAGAGACTTTCATAATAATAATGCTCAATATACTGGGATTTCAAGGAAACTTTCTCAACCTGGGAAAGGACATCTATGAAAAATTTACAGCTAATATCAAACTTAATGGTGAAAGGCTCAAAACTTTCCCCTATTATCAAACTTAATGGTGAAAGGCTCAAAACTTTCCCCTATGATCAGAAACAAGACAAGGACATTCACTCTCACCGCTTCTATTCAACACTGTACTAGAGGTACTAGCCAGGACAATTAGGCAAGCAAAGTAAATAAAAGACATCCAGATTGGGAAAGAAGAAAACCTATTTGCAGATAACATGATATTGTGTATAGAAAATCCTAGGGAATGCATTAAAAAAAGCATTAGGACTAATGAACAAGATCAGGAGGGTTGTAGTATATAAGCTTACTATACAAAAATTGATTGCATTTATGTTCACTAGTAATGAACAATGCGAAAATGAAGCTAAGATTTATAATAGAATGTAAAACAATAAATACTTAGGAATAATTTAACAAACAAAGTGCAAGATTTGTACACTTAAAACTGTAAAACATATTGAAAGAAATTAAAGAAGACCTAAATAAATGGAAAAAATCCTGTATTCATGGATTGGAAAACTTAACAATATTGTTAAGATAACAATACATACCAAATTGATCTACAGATTCAGTGCAACCCCTATCAAAATCCCAGCTGACTTTTTTGCAGAAAGTGACAAGTTCATCCTAAATTTCATATGGCAATGCAAGGGGCCCTAAAAAGATGAAACAATCTTGAAAAAGTAGAAAAATATTGGAAGACTCAAACTTCCCTATTTTAAAACTCACTATAAAGTCGCCATAATAAAGACTGTGTTGTACTAGCATATGAATAGACATATCAATAAATGGAATAGAATTTAGAGTTCAGGAATAAACCTACACAACTATGGCCAATTGATTTTTGACAAGCAAGCCAAGACAATTAAATGGAAAGAATAGTTTTGTCAACAAATGGTTCTAGGATAACTGGATATCCATATGTAAAAGAATGAAATTAGACCTCTACTTCACAACATATACAAATATTAACTCAAAATGGATCAAAAACCTAAACTTAGGGGCTAAAACTATAAAAACTCTTAGAAGAAAACATAAGTGTAAATGTTTATGACCTTGGATTGATTAGCCAATGGTTTATTTGATTTGGCAACAAAATCACAAAGAGCCAAATTGCAATCCTGGATACCAGCCATTATGCATTTTGTCACAACCTATAAAATTGTGCAGGGCAGAGTGTAAACTGTAATGTAAATTATTGTCCACGGTTACTAGCAATGCTTCAATATGTGCTCATCAATTGTAACAAATGTACCACACTAATGAAAAATGTTGTTAATGTGGGAAAGTGTGGGAGAGGGAGGGGGTGGGGCATATGAGAATCCCCCATATTTTTATGTAACATTTATGTAATCTAAAGCTTTTAAAATTAAAAAAAATTTTTAAAGAAAAAAATAGATAAATTGGACTCCATCAAAAGTTAAAACTTATGTGCTTCATTTCATATAACACTATTAAGAAAGTGAAAAGACAACACATGGAAGGGAAGAAAATATTTTAAAATCATATATCTGATAAGGATATGATATTCAGAATATATGAAGAACTCTTACAACTCAACCATAAAATGAAAAATGATCCAATTTTTAAAATGGGTAAAGGATTTGAACAGACTTTTCTTCAAAGAAGATATGCAAATGGTCAATAAGCACATGAAAGAGGCTCAACATCATTAGTCATTAGGGAACTACAAATCAAGCCACAATTAGATACTACTTCACACCCACTAGCTTGGCTATAATCAATAACATATTGGTGAAGATGTGGGGAAACTGGAACTCTTATATATTTCTCATACATTTCTGGTAGGAATGTGAACATGGAGAACTTCCAGGGAAGATGGCAGAGTAGGGAGTTACAGGACTCACTTCTCCTCCAAAAACAGCTAGTAGACATGCAGAAACTGTCTGAAACAACTGTTCTGGGGCTCCAGAGGCCAGGGGTGTACCATACAGCATCCAGGGAAGAACGGGACAAAGAGACTAAAAAAACTGTATTAAAAAGCTGTGAGTAACTCACTCTGTGGTGGTGACTGTCACCCATGCTCTACCCTTGAGGCAAACCATCTTGGATCCGGTCTCTGGCTGGCTGAACAAAGTTAAAAGACTGAGGAGACACAGAATTTGGTACAACTAATCAAACATGTTCAAACAAATCTCCTAAATCAATTCAAGGAGATGAAGGAAAATATGGCTAAAGAGATAAAGGATATTAAGCAGACACTGGATGAGCATTAAAAAAATTTGAAAGTGTCGAAAGAAGAATAACAGAAACTTATGGGAATGAAAAGCACAAGAGAAGAAATTCAAAATACAATACAGGACTACAACAGTAGATATGAACAGGCAGAAGAAAAAATCAGCAAATCAGAAGATAGGACATTTGAAATCTTACAGGCAGAAAAACAGATAGAGAAAAGAATGGAAAAAATTGAGCAGGGTCTCAGGGAATTGAATGACAGCACAAAGTGCACAAACATATGTGCTATGGGTGTCCCAGAAGGAGAAGAGAAGGGAAGAGGGGCAGAAAGAATATTTGAGGAAATAATGGCTGAAAGTTTCCCAACTCTTATGAATGACATACATATGCAAGAAGCACAACATACTGCAAACAGAATAAATCCTAAAAGACCTACTCCAAGACACATACTAATCAGAACATCAAATGCCAAAGATAAAGAGCGAATCCTAAAAGCAGCAAGAGAAAAGAGGTTTGTCACATACAAGGGAACAGTAATAAGATTAAGTGCATTTTCTCATCAGAAACCATGGAGGAGAGAAGGCAGTGGTATGATATATTTATGGTACTGAAGGAGAAACCTGCCAGCCAAGAATTCTTTACCTACAAAACTGTCCTTCAAAAATGAGGGAGAGTCTTAAATATTTACAGATAAACAGAAACTGAAAGAGTTCATCAATAAGAGACCTAGCCTACAAGAAATACTAAAGGGAATTCTGCAGGCTGAAAGAAAAAGACAGGAGACAGAGGATTGGAGGAGAGTGTAGAAATGTAGATTATCAGTAAGGGTAACTAAAAGAGTAAAAAGAGAGACAAAAATAAGATATGATATATAAAGTCCAAAGGATAAAATGGTTCAAGTAATTCATTCCTGTACAATAGTAACATTGAATGTTAATGGATTAAACTACCCAATCAAAAGACACATACTGGCAGAATGGATTTAAAAAGTATGATCCATCTATATCCTGTGTTAAAGAGACTCAACTTAGACCGAAAGACGCAAATAAGTTGGAAGTGAAAGGTTGAAACAGTAACCAAAAGAGAGCTGGGATAGCTATACTAATATTGGATAATATAGACTTTAAATGGAAAACTGCTATTAGAGATAAAAAAGGACACTATATATTAATAAAGGGGCAATCCACCAAAAAGAAATAGCAATCTTAAATATTAAGCACCTAAACAGGGTGCCCCAAAGTACATGAGGCAAACACTGGCAAAACTGAAGGGAGAAATAGATGTCTCTACAATAATAGCTGGAAACTTCAATACACCACTTTTATCAATTGATAGAACATCTGGCAAAGGATCCATAAGGAAACAGAATACTTGAATAATATGATAAATTAATTAGATCTAACAGAATTTTACAGATCATTAACCCCCCAAACAGCAGAATATGCATTCTTACCAAGTGCTCATGGATCATTCTCCAGGCTAAACCACATGTTGAGTCACAAAACAATGCTCAATAAATTTAAAAAGGTTGAAATTATACAAAGCATTTTCTCTGAACAAAATGGAATGAAGCTGGAAATCCATAACAAGCAGAGAACTGTAAAATTTTTACAAATATAAGGAGGTTAACAACACACTCAAACATTCAGTGGGTCAAAGAAGAAATTGCAAGAGAAAGCTATAAATATCTCAAGATGAATGAAAATAAGAACACAACATATCAAAACTGATGAGATACAGTGAAGGCAGGTGTATTAGTCAGCCAAAGGGGTGCTAACGTGAAATACCAAAAATGGGTTGGTCTTTACAAAGGGTATTTATTTGGGGTAGAAGTCCACAGACACCAGGCCATAAAGCGCTAAGTTTCTTCTCACCAAAGTTCATTGCCATGTGTTGGAGCAGGACAGCTGCCAACGTTTGCCAGGGTTCAGGCTTCTTGGGTCCCTCTCTTCCCGGGGCTGCGTTTCTCTCCAGGCTTAGCTCTTCTGGTTTCTCCACAAGGTCAGCTGTAGACTGTCAGGTGAATGGCTCACTTCTCTTCTCCTGGGGCCTTTTCTCCAACATCAAAACTGCTTCTCAAAAACTGCTTCTACTCTGTTCTTTACCTTGCCTTTTACATTCGATTCCCCACCCACCAAGGGGTGGGGCTCAACACCCTAATCATAACCTAATCATGCCCAGATTAACAGATCAGTTTACAAACATGATCCAATTATATTTTTGGAATTCATAATTACATCAAATTGGTCAACGGTTACAGCAGGGTTAAGAGGAAAATGTATAGCCCTAATGCCTACATTAAAAAAAAGAAAGAGTTAAAATCAAAGACCTAACTGCACACCTGGAGAAACCAGAAAGGAATAGCAAAGTAATCCCAAAGCAAGCAGAAGGAAAGAAATAACAAAGATAAGAGCAGAAATAAATAAAATTGAGAATAAAAAATAATAGAGACAATTAACAAAACCAAAAGTTGGTTCTTTGAGAAGATCAATAAAATTGACAAACCCTGACAAAGAAAAAGAGAGAGAAGATGCAAATAAATAAAATCAGAAATAAGAGAGACATTACTACTGACCCCACAGAAATAAAAGGATCATAAGAGGATACTATGAACAACAGTATGCCAACAAAGTAGACAACCTAGACGATATGGACAAATTCCTAGAAATGCAAAAAAACCTACACTGACTTTAGAAGAAATAGAAGGCTTCAATAGACCAATTGCAAGTAAAGAGATTGAATCGGTTATAAAAAACCTACCAGAAATAGGAAAATATCTTCAAGACCTGGTAGTAGGTGGTGCATTCTTAAACCTTACACCAAAAGCATGAGCAATGAAAGGAAACATGGATAAATGGGACCTCCTCAAACTTAAACACTTTTGTGATTCAAAGGACTTCTTCAAGAAGGTGAAAAGGCAGCCCACTTAATGAGAGAAAATATTTGAAAACCACACATCTAATAAGGGTTTGATTTTCACTCTAAAGAGATCATACAACTCGACAATAAAAGAGCAGACAATCCAACTGAAAAATGGGCAAAAGGCAATAGACATTTCTCCAAAGAGGAAATGCAAATGGCCAAAAAGCACATGAAAAATGTTCCATATCACTAGCTATTAGAGAAACGCAAATCAAAACGACAATAAGATATCATCTCACAACACATAGAATGACCATTATTTAAAAAAACAAACAAACAGAAAACAATAATTGCTGGAGAGGATATGGAGAAATAGGAACTCTCCTTCACTGTGGGATTGTAAAATGGTGCAGCCTCTGTGGAAGGCAGTTTGGCAGTTCCTCAGGAAGCTAAATATAGAGCTGCCATATGATCCAGCAATTCCTCTACTAGGAATATATCCTGAAGAACTGAAAACTGTGACACGAACAGACATCTGCACCCCGATGTTCATAACGATGTTATTCACAATTGCCAAAAGGTAAAAACAACCCAAGTGTCCATCAACCAATGAATGGTTAAACAAAATGTGGTATATACATATGATGGAATACTATGCTGCAATAAGAAGAAATGAAATTGGGACACATGATAACATGGATGAATCTTGAAGGCATTATGCTAAGTGAAGTAAGCCAGACATAAAAGGACAAATATTGCATGGTCTCATTAATATGAACTAAATACAAAGAATAAACACATGGAGTTAAAACCTAGAAAGAGGAGGGCTGAGAAGGACTACTGATGCTTAGTGTGTGTAGAAGTTTTAATTAACTTGACTGTAAAAGTGTGGAAATGGATAGAGCTGATGGTAACACATTATAGTAAGTAACAGCTGGTTTATAAATGGGATTGTGGCTGAAAAGGGTAGTCTAGGGATGTAAGCATCAACTGAAAGAAAGCTAGAGAATAATCTAGGGACTGAATAACACAGTGGATCCAGAGGTGAATGGGAATTGTGGTTGATGGTACAGATGCAAGAGTGTTCTTCTGTGAGCTAGAGTGAATGTATGCCACTATTGCAGGGTAGGGGGAATGTGGAGAAGCATGGGAAAAATACAATTGGTGTGACGTATGGACTGTGGTTAACAGCAATACTGTAGTATTCTTGCATCAATGCCAAAGATGTACTGTGTTGATAATGAGAGGTATGGAAAAAGTTTGCCGAATGTACATTATGGACCATGTTGGTGGTAATAATCTGATGATATTATCTCATAATCTGTAACAAATATTCCACCATGGTGTGGTGTATTGGGGAAAGGGTGTTGTGTGGGAATTCTACATGTGCGCATGATTGTTTTATAGGATCACAACTTCTGTAATAAAATATATTAAAAAATAATAATAGGGTGGGTTGGGGGGGTAAATGCACCAAATGTAATATATGAACTAGAGTTAGTAATATTTTGACAATATTCTTTCATAATTTGTAACAAATGTTTCACAACAATGCAAGGTGTTGGTGGTGAAGTGATGTTTGGGACCCCTGTATGATGTTATGCATGTTTGTTTTGTAAGTTCACAACTTTTACTATA
>JAQZBX010073246.1:0-14945 GCA_029593785.1 Cabassous unicinctus | reverse complement strand
GGTTTTTTTTTTTTTTTGCCATTTGTATTTCTTCATTGGATAAATGTCTATTCAAATCTTTTGCTCATATTTTAATCGTGTTGTTTGTCTTTTTATTGTTGAGTTGTAGCATCTCGCTATATATAATGGATAGAAAGCCCTTATCAGATATGTGATTTCCAAATATTTTTTCCCATTGAGTCAACTGCCTTTTCACCCTTTTGACAAAGTCCTTTGAGGTGCAAAAATGTTTAATTTTTGAGGAGGTCCCATTTCTCTATTTTTTCTTTTGTGGCTCGTGCTTTGGGTGTAAGATCCAAGAAACCAACACCTACCACAAGGTCTTTAAGATCTTTCCCTACATTTTCTTGTAGTTTATGGTCCTGGTTTTTATATTTAAGTCTTTGGTCCATTTTGAGTTGATTCTTGTATAGGAAGTAAGATAGGGGTCCTCTTTCATTCTTTTGGTTGTGGATATCCAGTTTTCCCATCACCATTTGTTGAAGAGACTGTTTTGTCCCAGTAACATGGACTTGTGGGTTGTCAAAAACCAGTTGGCCATAGAGTTGAGGGTCTACTTCTGGACTCTCAATTCTATTCCACTGATCAATGTGTCTATCTTTATGGCAATAACATGCTGTTTGACCAATGTAGCTTGGTAATATATTTCAAGGTCAGGCAGTGAAATTCCTCCCACATCACTCTTCTTTTTGTAGGATGTTTTTGGTTTTTCAGGTGTACTTTCGCTTCCCAATAAATTTGGTATTTGCCTTTTCTATTTCTGTAAAGTATACTGTTGGAATTTTGATTGGTATTGCATTGAATCTATAAATCAGTTTGGGTAAGATTGACATCTTCATGATATTTAGTCTTCTAATCCAAGAACATGGAATGTCTTTCCATTTGTTTAGGTCTTCTTTGATTTTTTTTGCAGTGTTTTGTAGTTTTCTGAATATAGGTCCTGTTCATCTTTGGTTAAATTGATTCCTAGCTATTTGAGTCTTTGTTGCTATTTTAAATTGATTTTTTTCCTGATTTCCTCCTGAGATTGTTTAGTGTACAGAAACATTACTGATTTTTGTATGTTCATCTCATATCCTGACATTTTACTGAACTCATTTATTAGCTCAAATAGCTTTTTTGTAGACATTTCAGAATTTTCTAAATATAGGATCATGTCCTCTGCAAATAGTGAGAGCTTTGCTTTCTCTTTTCCTATTTGGATACCTTTTATTATTATTATTTTCTTGTCTAATTGCTCTAGCTAGAACTTCTAGCACATTTCTTACCAGTGCTACATCCAATGTAGGACCTCCATTCCATGCAGAGGCCCTTCGCGGAAGAAGTGAATCCCTACCTCTTGACCTCATTTACCTGGGACTTATCCTCAGCAACAGGGAAC
The DNA here is from genome assembly GCA_029593785.1 of Cabassous unicinctus. Classification (NCBI taxonomy): domain Eukaryota; kingdom Metazoa; phylum Chordata; class Mammalia; order Cingulata; family Chlamyphoridae; genus Cabassous; species Cabassous unicinctus. Next base: position 13,564 of record JAQZBX010073246.1, on the reverse strand, counting down.
TGGGGGCAGTATGAGAAACCCTGAAGTCCTGTTCTTTACAGGTAGAAAACCCTCTTACTGTGAGCTCGGGGCATAGAGAGCCCTGTGTTCTTGGCTCTGACAGTCTTCATTGAAGCTTGTGCCTCTCTGAGCAGGAGGGGGAATGAAGGGAACAGAATTGGTTCAAATGCCACAGACTCTCTACTTTGTTCCTGAATTTTCGTGATTTTCCTTTATAGTTGTTTCTTCATCTATAGCTTACCCTTAAGACTGTTTTTAGATGCTTTAAAATGGTTATTTTTATTAAGTAAATTTAAACAGTTTCACTGGGGAGTGGGTCAGTGGAACTTCTCATGCCATTATGGTGGAAATTGATCTTTGGAATGGTTTTAAATACATTGGAATTATTTTCTTTTTAACGGATTATATAATTTATCCTGTGAAATTATTCTGTGCCTGCTCATTTTTGGGGAAGGGGGAGGAGTTATTAAAATTTTCTTCTGTGGAAATTTGTATTTCAATTTTCTCTTTCTGAGGTCAATTTTGGTAAATAATATTTTTCTAGAAAATTATCTTTTTCACTGTAGTTTTCAATTTACTTGCATAGGTTTGCTCAAAGTAGTCTCTTAAGACTCTTAATTTACTTTGTAGTCTACTCTTTGGTGGCTTTTTATATGTACCTTAAGCATTATTGTAATTCATTAAAGAGATAAAACTAGAAATCCGTTTCTCCCTGCAACCTTACTGTTTATAATCAGAATTTCTATATTCCTACAATAATACTATTTTATTTATTGAAATATTGCTGTGTATCGTATTAGGCACTTTACAATTTTCATTTATTTAATCCTTACAACAGGTCTATGAGGTAAATTCTAATAGTATCTTCATTTTATGCATGAGATAACTGAGTTAGAGATACAGTATCTTTTCTAATTATGCATAGATGTCATAATTTTAACTTCTTTGGTTACAAGAAGTTTAATATTATTTAAATAGATTTATGCATCAATCTAAATCACCATACACAAAGTAATATAATTCATAGTTTTCTGTAGCAATACATTCTATCCCATGAATTATTTCAGTGAAGTTAGTAGGAAAAAAAGTGTTACCAAAAATTACCTTCCTCAGTTACCAGTTGATAGTACTTAGATTAGTAGTTATTATAAGAGATTTTCTTTTAAACTAACATTTTACACTTGAAAAGTCAATGTAACAAATATAACATTGTAAATACAATTTTTGAAAATGTAAAAAATAAATCAGTAACATCACCACCATAACACTTTTATTTTCTTTCTGCACATTGCCTTTAAGTTCTTGTCCTCATACATATTTTATGTAGGTATAATGATAACATATAGTTTATTTTGTATTCTATATTTGACAAAATGAGGTATTGAGATTTTTTTTAAAGAAGCAGTTTAAAATCCAACAATTCCTATAATTTAAGGGGTTATAGTAAATCTTTGATGGAGGTGGAACTATATGAAAGATAGCTTTTGCTTTTGACTTCTTATCCTAGTCCCTTCATTGTAAGTATTTGCATTGAGCAGATTATTTGCCTGTAATAGTTCAGGTCCATTGGTTAACTTTAGGTTTTTATTTGATTTGAAAGCACATGTATGACACAATCATGGACAAAAGAAAAATTTCTCCTTCTTTAAGAACTTTGTTAAAAGTTTTAATTGTATTCCTGAATGGAGAGAAATTAGGAAAGATAGGAATTTGAGGGATAAAAGGTTAAAGAGTTTTGTGGATACAAAAAAGCCTCTTTTTAGACTAAGGAAATGTGTGTCTACTGCCCTCTTGGGTTGGTATAAGAGATATGTTTTAAAAGAATAATTTGTATTGAGATTTATCTTTCTTCTTTTAAAGGTGTTAAAATCATCACACAACAGGTTCAACCAAGTAAAATCTTACCCAAACCAGTGACAGCAACTCTGCCCACCAGTAGCAATTCCCCTATTATGGTGGTTAGCAGTAATGGTGCAATTATGACAACCAAACTGGTAACTACTCCTACTGGTAAGTTTGCTTGAGTATCACTTAATTCATTTATCATATATTCATTGAGCAATTTCTCTGTACTGCAATATGCTTGGCACTGGGGATATGGAGACATATGAGATGTTATCTTAAAGAGGTCTTTCTTAAGCCCCCTTCCCCCAATTGAAATTATCACTCTCTTGATTTTTTTTTCTCCTCATGATCCTATTTTCTTTTCCTTCACAGCACTTACTACAATTTCTAATTACTTAGCTGCTGACTTGCTTAATTTTGTTCTCCTTCTTAGACCCTAAGCTGAATGAGGACAAGGGACCATATCTGTTTTATTCATCACATATATATAGAGTTGGCCTGTAAGTAGGTGCTCAGTCAGGATTTGTTAGTGAATGAAAACCTGGTCCAGCCCACAAGGAGCTTACTCTAATGAAGTTAAGAGTCTGTATTACATGTTACTGAGACTGAGGGAAGTACACGATGCCATTGTTTCTAGAGGTCACTCAAGGAAGTGATGGTGTAGAACATTTATATAGTACCACCCTTTGTGACCTTAAGCAGTTCATTTAATCTTTCTAAGTCTTTTCCCTCATCTCTTTAATTGGGATAATAATATGTATGCTGTAAGGTTATTGTGGTTATTAAGTGAACCCAGGTATGTAAAGTCCCCAGCACAATGCTCAATAGCTTTTACTGTTAATTAATATTACAGTTAGCCATTACTATTATTTTAAATGTGTGTAACTCTTGCCTCTTTTTTGAAGGCGATTGTTTAGATGACACAGTATAAATTGTGTAAAGTAAGACCTGTCTCAAGTTTATAAACTATCATTTATTGGCCAGTATGTAAATGGCTGTACAAACATTGCATTTAATCTCCATTAGGCTTTATTGTCTATGTTTTCAGGTGGCAACAAAGAGACTTATGTTAACAACTTGCCCAGTTTCATATAGCCAGTTTGAAGCAGAACTGGGATTTGAACCCAAATGTTTGAGTCCAAAGCTTTTGCTCTCTCTCTCTATATATATATATATATTTTTTTTTTCTCATTAGAGAAGTTGTGAACTTACAAAACGGTCATGTATAATATGCAAAATTCCCATATAACACCCCTCCACCAACACTTTACATTGTTGTGCAACATTTCTTACAGATTATGAAAAAACATCATCAGATTATTACCACTAACTATGGTCTATAGCATATATTTGGTATTTTTTTTCCATGCCCCCCCCCCCATTTTTAACACAGTGCCTTCCTTGACATTGATGCAAGAATGTTATAGTATTGCTGTTAACTATAGTCCATAAGTTACGTTAGTTGTATTTTTCCCATGCATCAACATATTCTTACCACCTTGTAATAATGATGTATATTTGTTCTAGTCCATAGAAGAATATTCTTACATTCTTGTAATTGTGCTATTAACCACAATCCTCATCCACCTCTGGGTTCACTGTTATTCAGTCACTAGATTATTTTCTAGCCTTCTTTCAAATGACATTTGCATCCCTAGACTACCCCTTTCAGCCACAATTCCATTTATAAACCAGCAAAGCCTGTGCTTTTATTTTTTTTAAAGATTTATTTTTATTTATTTCTCCCCACCCACTCATTGTTTTGCACTTGCTGTGTGTGTTCATCTTCCTTATTTCCTTAGGAGGAACCGGGAACAGAACCCAGACCCTTCGATGGGGGAGGGAGGCGGTTAATCGCTTGAGCTACTTCCACTCCCTGCTTTGTTGTGTCTCTCATTAAGTTTTCCTTGTGTCTCTTGTTGCATCATCTTGTTGCAGCAGCTTGCTGTGCCTGCCTGTCATGCCAGCTCACTGTCTTCTTTAGGAGGCACCAGGAATCGAACCAGGAACCTCCCACGTGGTAGGCGGGAGCCCAGTCACTTGAGCCACATCTACTTCCCAGCCTGTGCTTTTAAATGCTGCTATTCTTGTATTGACTCTGTCATACTTCCTTCCCAAACTTTTCTCCATTTGGCACAAAGATAATACTGCTATATATATATATGATTCCTCATGTCAGGGAAAGTTAGTGAAAAATAACAGTGTCTATATCTGTATGTCTTTATTAGAATAAGTTTAAAACAAAAGCTTAAGTTGAAAATTTTTTCAGTATGTATGCAAACTATGTATCTCTGTAGCATAGTTACTTTGCATGAGATTTTTCTTTTTTATTCAGATATTTGCTTGTAACTGGTTTAAACTAACTCTACTTAATGTTCTTCCCCTTATCCCTTTTTTGAATATTAGTTGTATTCTTTAAAAAAAAAAAAAAAGGATAACTTGTGAAAATTGCTATCCCAGTGACCTGTGAATAAAGATGAAAAAAACTTTTCTTCACTTGAAAAGATGTTATCTTTGTCATTTTTTTCATTCTCCCAAGACTAACAATTCTGACTTACTCGATTTGTGAAAAACAATAATGGGTTCATCTGATTAGTTTTTAATTTTTGTCTTGGAAAATAAAACAATGTCCTAGAAAAACTGAGAAGGAGTATAAAATGTAAAAATCTTTTAAGAGATATGAAGAAAAACATTCTAACAGGTCAGTTAAAGTTGAGGAAATATGTTATTAGAAAACTTTTTAGGTTAAAGAGAAATATTCCTGGCAATTCTTGGAAACCTCAACTTGTATCTCTGGTAAAGTGGAATAACCCTTTAAAAGATGGAAATATATTTAGAACGTAGCAAAGTATAAAATATTAAAAGTTAGTTAAATTTAAAGCAAACAATAATGCCTTGTTTGCTGAGTGCTGACGTTGGGTTTGGCACTGAGACAGCATAAAACAGATGCAGAGACCTTAAAATTTATAAAAGAAATAGCTAAAGTGCTCTGGCAGGAAAGATGATTAAATATAAGTGTTTTTTGGCATAAAACTAGTGGAAGAAGGGCAGTGGAAGAAGGGAACAGAGAGCTATACTTTTTCTTAGGTTAGTAATTTGATGCAACACATTACAAAATTTTATGTGTAATATTAATTCAAATTGATTTGACCAAGTTCTTGCTATGTGCATTGAAAACTGACTGTAAAATTGCAAACTAATGTCTTAACACCTTGAAATTCCATTTTCAAGTTAATGCAATGTAGATTGTATGGAATTATAGTTAAGCTGTAGAAATTATCCTTCTTCTATACACAATGACAAGTTTTTCTCTTGTCTTCTCCCGTTTTATAGGCACACAGGCAACCTACACCAGGCCAACAGTGAGCCCATCCATAGGTCGAATGGCTGCAACCCCTGGAGCTGCAACCTACGTGAAGACTACCAGTGGTAGCATCATTACAGTAGTACCCAAATCATTAGCTACCTTGGGGGGCAAGATAATTAGCAGTAATATAGTTTCTGGTAGGTATATCAAAAATATTTTAAAGGTATAGGAGGCCTTCAATAAGAAGAAACATATTTCACTGTTGAAGGATTCTGTTTGTTTCAATTTCCTAGTTAGAAATCTAAAGCTTTCTCCTTTTCAGCTATATTTACAGTGATTAAGTAAGTGTAGGTCTGAATTTAAGTTTTTTAAGTTCTAGTATTAAGTCTTCACATATTAAGCTTTTGATAGTTCAAAAATAGAAAGAACATTTGGTTGTTTTTCATCAAAATGGAAAGGTGATGGTTTACATTTGCATCGAGACTTTTTATTTACAAAGTATTCTCCTAAATATCAATCCATTTAGATCTCATAACAACTCTAAGGTAGTTGGTATAGTCCCCAGTTTACAGATAAAGACAGATTTGATTTTAGAGAGGTAAAATTGACCTAAGGCCACACAAACTAGATAGCGGCAGAACTAGTATTTGTTTAAGCTAAATATGTTTGAGGCAACAGATCTTACAATTTCAATTACTAATGTCACTTTAGCTTATTAAAAATAAAATATTGAACATCTTTATTTACTTTTCACCATTCATGTTAACGGTTTACTTTTAAAAATTTTTTACTCAGATAGTGAAGCCCTATTTTTTGGTAATTTGAAACCTTACCTGGTTTTTATTGGCTCATTCATTCCTGCAGTATTTGGCATCTGTTTTCATTGATTATTATTTTTTAATTAAAGCGATGTAAATAATCTCTGCTCAAACAAGCCCTGTGGACTTTAGATGTCTACCATTTTTGTAGTGCGCTTTAGTTTGTATATCCCAGGTGAGGTTTTCTAACATTTTAACATCAAGAGATTGAAATTTCTGGCAATAATTTGATGTTGCTGATAACTCAGGGAGTGAAAAAAAAAACAAAGCAGGGCATGGTATTGGCATAAAGCACTATATTTAAAGGTGTTAATTTTGGCTCTACTTTTAAATGTGAGAAAATGCAGTGTTTGCCAAACTAAGAAAGGGAAACCAGTAGGGAAAGAATCATCATATTCCAGCTTTTTAAGAGGATATTTTAAATAACACAGTTAAACTCAAAGTATAATTTATTACTTGACTATATCTTTAAATAGTATAGACACTAAATTAAAAAATTATTTTAAAAGTGTTCACATTTTTCATTGGTAGGTAGCTTTTTATGACCATAAGGGTTTTTCCCTTATCTATGAATTCATAGTACTATATTGCTTGAAGGAATATCTAGATGTCATGAGAACTCTGTTTCTAGACTTTATTAATGATTTAGCCGCTTTATACCAGGTTAAAACCATACAAATAAGCACATTTTCTTAGAAGCAGAGAGGTGGTATGAGGTAGATACCTAATTTATGTATGCATATTATCTGCCTTTGTGTTTAAATATGAAGCAACTCATGCTTGATTGCTATTTCAAGTGCATAAGTACGCTGGAGAAGAGTTATTAAACTTTTGCAGCACCACAAGATATACTTGGCATACAGTTGAAACAATTCAGTGGGTGGAACTCATTATGTCTTTACTGTCTTTACTTCACTGTTTGACACTTTTATTCCTCATTTCTCATTGCTCTAAACTGGTCCTTATGTTACATGCCAATATTCATTATAAAGACAGTTCTCTTATCTTGTAATCTTCTTGTTCTATAATACTGGGGTTATAGTTTAGTTTATTAGTAGTTTTTAACCCCTCATTATCTATTCTTAGTAAACTGGCAAAATTGTTTGGATGAATTTAGACAGTTTTCTGCCTTCATCCATGAGCAGATGCTGAATCCCAGGGTCTTTATCCCCTACCTACCCCCCATTCCCACAACACAACAAAAAAGAAGTGCTTTCTTAAAATACACTCAAACATCTAGTTGTATGAATAGAAAGCTTTTTTTAAAAAAAATGATACTTTCCCCATCATTGTGGGGAGTTTGGAAAATATAGAAATATACAAAGAAAATTAGAAACCTCTAATTTTCACCATCTAGAGAAATGTGTTAAAATTTAGGTATATTTCTTTTCATTCCTTTTTCTATTAATTTGTTTGTATAAATGTGTTTATGTATATATGTAGATTTTAAAAATGGAGTATATCCTTTTTTCATATAATAATATTATTTTCCCATACCATCAAATGTATGGTATTCCCCCTCCTTTAATGACTACACAGTATTGCCTCTTATGATATACCATAGCTTATCCATTTTCTTATTGTTGCATGTTTTAGATTGTTTACAGTTTTTGTGTCATTGTAAATATCCTGTGATGAATATCATTACATACAAATTATTATCTGAAGTTCTTCCTTTGTATAATATCCTAGAAGGAAAAATTAAGGCTTTCAAAGTGCTTTCTAGAAAGGTCAACTTTTTCTTTTTAATGAAATAAGCTATTAAATGAAAGGCATAACTCTGTCTTTGCTTACTATTACTTAACTCGCCTTGTAGAGTCAAATATTTATTTAAATGTATATATAGAGAGAAAACTATCAGGTTTGCAAGTGTTTTGGTGAGCTTTGTTGAAAGTTGGTTGAAGAATCACACTCATTTTATGCAGAAGATTGGATCCTTCAGAGATTAACTCATTCTGACTCTGAAGGGCACTGTGAGAACCCATGACAGTGACAAGGCTTGATTTTGATTCTTTTGCTATTTAGTAGTGTCCAGGAAAGTAGCTGGTGGTTATATACTCATTCATTCATTCACTCATTCTTTGAGCAAAGTAATCTAAAACATTACCTGTTGCTCCATTTACTCCTTAAGAGACCAGGATTGTCAGGTGACTTAAGAATCTGTGAATAGTGAAATCTGAGTCAGTAAATCTGTATTCTTCCTTAAGTCTACTATCATAATGATAAAACTTTTTACACGCATCTTCTTTTTAAAAAGGAATCACTGGAATACAACAGTAACATAGCCCATTGTGATCCAGATGTGATTCACATTTATATGTACCATTGTCTTAACTCTTCTTAAGTAAAAACCATCTTTGTGGGTTCTCTTATATGCTGTGAGCTGCCTGCTATGGCTATGCTGTGCATAGGAATGTACATGAGGAACATTCTCTGCCCTAAAGAATGTTTATCAAATGGACTTGTATACATTCTGGTGTAACATGAACTATAGATCAAGTGTAGAGCAAGAATAGAGGAGAACCTTTTGTTATGAACAGTACTTCTTTCTTCAATACAACATAGATATCCCCTGAGGTTTAGAAACATACTCACTGGAATTTTTGTTTGTTTGTTTGTTTGTTTTTAATTTTATTTGTGTGTGTGTTTATTTTTTTACTTAATTTTGTATATTTAATAATTGAAAATATAAACAATTAAAAACTAAAAAGTAAACACAGATGAATAAATATATACATTTCTCAATTAAATGTACTGGATACATATAAAAAAATTTTTGAATCAAACAATATGTTACACAATATATTTGGTTCATAGTAATGCATTCATACAGTTTTTGTCCTTTTGTGTCTGGCTTGCTTCACTCAACATAATGTCCTCCAGGTTCATCCATGTTGTCATATGCTTTATCACTGGAATTTTAGACTTTTGTAATAAATAATTCTAGTCATAAGTTGTATTCTATTTTAATATAACTCCATGCTTGCTTTTCCTTATGCCATTCCTTTTTCTATTTTCTAACATTTTCCCCCATTTTGTTAAGCTGGTGAACTTGGTTTGCAGCTGCCTCGTAAATTGGCAGGCCTCTGTAATGGCAGGGATTAGAAATTTTAGTAGATAAAATTATAATTCACTTGTTAAGCAAGTTTTGTCAAAAATTTGGTCCTTGTGCTTTGGTGTAGCATTAAAGCATAGCTTATATTTCCTTGAAGTAATTTTTAATGTTTACTTTCTAAAAACGCTTTGTCATTAACCAAATATATTGTGAGACTGCAGTGTCAAAAGAGGTATATATGTCCAATCACATTTGACATGTTGGAGTTAATTAAGAGTTAAAATTGGTTTAAGTGAATAATGGGCAGCCTGGTTTCTGTGGCATTCAGCCCACTGGACCAATGTGGAAACCAGCCCACTGAAGGAGAGGTGTATGTTGGATAATCTTGAGAATTAAAGTCTGACAGAACCTGGAAAGCTAGGCAGAGGTGTTTGGGCTTTATGTGGTAGGTAATAGAGAGTCATAGTGAAGAAGTTACTTGTTAGACAAGAGTTTATGGTATGTTTCGTGGAGTAGGAGCAAATAAGATCAGATTGGTAGATGAAAAGTCAGATCATATAAGATTTTGAAATTCAAGAGGGGTACACCAATGCTATTTGCATGGTAGAGAAACTTAAAATAGGGAGATAATATGGGAAGCCAAAGGGGATTGAGGCCTGCCTGTTTAGCACTTTGAAAGATGACTTATGTTGATGACAAATTGGCTTCATACACATACTGCCTGAACACCTGTTACTGAGTATGTGCCAGACACTATGCTAAGCACTGACGAATCAGTGACATGAAAAGACTATGGAACTTGGGGGCTTATATTTTATTGAGGGATATAGGGAGTGAGGGCAAGGAATGAACTAATTTGTACCAAGATTTCCAATTTGCTCAATTAGAAAAATATGGGGCATAAATATGATAGGTAGACAAGAAGCAGATTGTGGGGGGATATGGGTGAGAGGGCAAGATATTATTATGTGTGGTTCAGTAGATCAAAGTAGAGTGGTCCTGGTATCAAACAGGGCTCTGCTTTGGACCTTTCCAAGGTATTCTCTGTTTTGTCCCTTTCTGTACCATAGTCCTCTCTTAGACCTTAGAATATCATTTTATCTCCACCTGGCATTCCCAGTCTCCTCAGTGAGTGAGGACTCTGTTCTCACCACAGGCTAACTGTGAGTACTGGGCACCAAGGCCCTAGATACCTCATGAGGGTGTAGTGACAGCTGGGAAACGTTGGGAGTGAAGGGACATAGTAAGACATCCTCGGTGGAGGGGGTCTTGGCTTTAGGGGAAGGATGCAGTGTCATTATCACTTAACGAATTTTCCACCAAATGACTGTTAAACTTAGTTATTTGTATCTTTTATTATCTTCAATAAAATTCTTTAAAGTGTTAAAAAAAATTTTAAAAAAAACAAAAACAAAGTAGAGTGGTCTTAATGGTTGAAAATACAGGACTGGGGTATAGATTAGAATTTCTTTCTCAGACTTCAGAGTACTGCAGATTACGAAAGTACACATTTAACCTGTAACTCATTCTTTGGGTCAGTGTTTGCTTTGTCTTTTTTAGGCACACAAAAATAATGGTTTGTTTCTTTTCATAAATTTTCTCTAGTTTAGTGAGTATGAATTTTGATAAGTATTTACCTCTTATGTTCTTTTATTGGAGAACATGCCATAATGTCAGTCACATAGATGTAATACTGGGTTTGGGGAAAATACTTGTCATGAAATAGAGGTTCTGATTTGTTTCAGTTAACTAGCCAGAGAAGGAATATTGATGGAAAAATTGATAGTGATGTTTTTAGATTCTAAGTTTGGTAAGTAGGTCCTCATATTCCAAAGTGATGATTGCTTTAAGAGTCAATTCTTAATATTCTCTCATGCTGGAAAGCTTGTAACTTATTATTCCAAGTCTTTCCTTTTTCATCCTCATGACAGTCTTCATGTTATGTAGGGATGACATTGACTACATGTGTTAATTGTGTACAACATAAGCAGAAATAACTAAATATCACTAGTCCTTAACTCAGGCCTCCTTTTCTTCCCCCTTCTCTAAGGAACGACTACCAAAATCACTACAATCCCAATGACTTCCAAACCCAATGTGATTGTTGTGCAAAAGACTACAGGAAAAGGAACGACTATTCAAGGTCTCCCGGGCAAAAACGTTGTCACAACATTACTAAATGCTGGAGTAAGTAAGAGCTTGAACTGCAGCAATCCACTGAGGATTTTAAAGACCAGCAATACAAATATTTGCCTAAAGAACCCCACAATGGCCAGAATGCTTGATTTACCACTGCTGTTATGTAATAACTATTAAAACACCACCTACTATGCCATTTTTCACAGTAATTTCTAAAACATATTGCTTATAACAAGATTGCTTATGACCATGATTTAGATTCTTAGCTTGGTTTCAGATGGAGAACTCCACTGGCTTAACTGCAGGGAAAGTTCTGTTGGTGGACAATTTTATTCCTGCCAGTAGATGTCGGCGTCATAATTGACCTACGCTGGGGAAAGAGAAATATTTGGGATTAAAACCAAATTAATTTGTTACTTTCATTTGTTCATTTTTACCTTTTTGAGTTAGTAAAAAACAATCAAAGGACAGATTCAGTTGTTCTAAAGGCAATTGAGCACAGTAGTTAAGAGCTTTGGGGAGCGACATACCTGGGCTTTGTCTCAGTATTGTAGTCGTTTGACCTTCGGTAACTTATTCAACTTCTCTAATCCTTAATTTCCTCATTTGAACACTGGAGATGGTATCTACCATTGAGGTTGTTCATTAACTGGTAGCTGTTTTGAAAGTGTTTAGAACAGTGCCTGGCACATAGGAAGTCCTCAGTAAATGGTTTTCTTTTTATTAATACTTTGGTTCTTAACTATTAAGGCTTGGTGGTTTCCCTGCCTTGTCTGACTTCACTAGAAAATAGAATGCTATACATTAAGTATATCTTATGATAGCTTCTTAGGCATCACAGTCTTTACAATGTTGGTAGGAGTCCACCATTAGATTTTTTCAACACGTGGGAAAACTTAGATTGTTCTTAGCCTGAGTTCTCACAGTAAGCCAAAAGTAAAGTCAAGATTAGAATACAGATTTTCAGAGCCCTTTATAGTATGGTTTGTATTTCCATGGAACTTGATATATAATGTATCCTAGGTCCTATGACTACGTAAATCTAAGAGTTGCATGTGAATCACAGTTGCTAAATATATTTGATAGCAACGATTTGACATAAGAAGTGATAGTGAAAGCAGCAGATCAGAGTATAATATAAAACCACCCTCTTTACCAGACATACACCTGCATCTGTGCTCAACACTTGCTCATCTGTGCATGCCCACACTCACACATCAGAAGAGATTTTTGTAAAAATAGTGTGCTAGTTGGTTTTGATTAGCTTTGAATGGGTCATCATAGTTGGACAGGGCCCGTTGAGCTGTTTAATAGATAGGCATCCCCATTTGCAAACTAGCAGTTCTTAAAAAATGAACTAGAGCTCTTTCCAGAGACACTGCTGTGAAGGAGGTATGTGTGTCACATGACTGTCAGGCACGTCATGTTTCTCTTAGATAATTACAGCAGGTAGTTAAACTTAGAAGTAGGTTTACAGAGCGATTGCTTTTTGCCAGCTCAGCTAGGTGCTTTGTTTTTACTGGCTGCTAAGTTTAGATGACTGCACATTTAGTTGATGATCACTGAAAATTAAGAAAAACTGATAAGGTGAGAAATTTCAGATCCTTTCTTATCATTTTTAATTTTATGGATTTTAATTTTAATAATTTATTAAAATCACTGTATTTGAACTTAATTTGGTTAAGTTCAAGTAAAAAATATGGAGTTCATGCATGAATCACTATAAAATGGTACTTAATAAAATAGATAAAATGCAGAAAATGGTGAAAAGTTAATGGGCTTAAGCTGTCTATTAATAGACTAAAGTGATATTAGTAGCATACCGATAGTAAAACATGGGAAACTCCTCAAGGTTTTCCTTCAGATTTTTCCATATATCCTTAGAAAGAACGTTAATATCTCTGCTGATCTCATCTCTTCTCCATACCTTTTCACATAGACATTCCACTATATATCCTTATACTTTAATATTTGGGGATCATCAGAGATGTGTACATTTTAAACTATTGTATATTGCATGGCTATATTTTTCATTCCACAATGTTCATTTCAGATAAATTAGAAAAGAAAGATGAATACGATGGAAGAGAGGAGACCTATAATCCCAATTCTTAGAGTTAACATTGTTAACATTTTAGAATATATTCTTCTAGATTTTCTCCCTTTATATATATATATTTTTTTTTCTATGAATAGGACAGTATAATAAATATTCTTACATGAGGTAATTAAAAAAATCACTCATCAGGAAATAATTCCTTCTTTGGTCAGAGGTAGTTGAGATGACTTCTAAGGTCATTTCAACTAATAATTCTAGGATTTTTGATCACCTAGAAACACTGTACTTTATCACACAATCTACGATCCTTTGCCATCATCCCAGTTAAACCATTCTGTGAT
>JAQZBX010073245.1:0-14944 GCA_029593785.1 Cabassous unicinctus | reverse complement strand
TTTTTTGGTAGAAATAAGGGACCCCAAAGAAGGCCTCTTCTAGACCACCCCCACCACTGAGGGGACCCTAAATAGGCTTGTGGAAACTTAATCAAACACCTCCCACTGCCTGACCCCCTCCAGGGGAACTGAAACTCTGATATTCCTCAGCGCAGAACTATAAAATTGGCTGACTCTGCCCCCTCCCAAGCCAAGCCTCCGTATCACAGGGCAGCTAGATAAATCAGGCTTCCTCAGCAGATTCGCCTCTCCCCTCAGCCCGGCACCACTTCAAGCTGGCTGGTGTGCTCCCCAAAGCTGCAAGGGGGTCCAGGCAGCCAAACCCACAGGAAGGAAACCCCTCTCCACCCTCTGCCAGAACCCTTCCACTGTCAGAGCATGCTCCCTCTCACCGGGATGCCAGTGGGAGTCGGGGCTCGCCCTAGCCTTTTGCCCTGAGGGTGGGGCTTAGCTGTCTGCATCCACAATGTCCAGCTGGGGAAAAACTCACAATTTCATCTTGAGCAATCCACCTTGCTGTCCAGCTCCCTCCAGATCGATGTCCCTAAGGTTCTCACTCCACGGGCTTCCAGAACAGACCACTCAGGCAGGATCCTGTTCCCAATCAGCCATCATCTGCTAGAGAGATGGTGAGTGCCCACCTAAACTGACGCCATCTTGCCCTTGACTCCCTTATTCCTTTAATTTATTGAATTACTTAACACTGGATTGGAGATTCCATCTGTGCACTGATTATACGTGAGAAATTTTTGTAGTGATGAGGAGGGAGGAGGAAGGTCAAACACGGCCTCTTTATCCTTCCTTAAAAAATATTCTACTAGATTTGTACTGATTATATAAAATATGTATCAATTTCACTGTTTATATAGCTTTAGAAATCAGCGTTAGAGACAGTGTGTGCTTTCTTTTTTCCCTGTAATAGCAGGGAAAGGGTTAGTAATAGAAGGACAAAGGGTTAATAATCTTTGAAAGATTTATTGAAGGGTAAGCTTATTTAGATACTATCTAAAATAAATGAATTAGAAAATATATGTTTCCAACCTAGAAATAACAAATTAAACTGCAAGGCAATAAAGGTATTTATTTGGGGTCTTAGAACTGCAATTCAGGGAGCAAAGATTCAGGTAGCAACCCAAATCAGGCCCCATCTTGGCATTTCCAGGCAAGGGTTTCTAAAGGAAAAGATTACACAAATTAACTGTGCTTGGTGGATAATTGTCCTTCAGGTTAGATAGTTAACTGAGTTCTTTATCTTGTGGTTTGTGACTTATGTCCAGATGTCCTTAGAGTTTTGAGGAACATTTTTGCTTGAAGTGTTGCATACCTTGGCAGTTTTTGTTATCTTAGGCTGAGACCTGTCTAAGAGTAACCTGAAGAATGACCTCACAGCTCCATTTTAAATCTCTTAGGCATTGTAGTTTTATTTTGTTTTATTTCTTTCAGCAGTATGTCTGTATATAGACATTAGTTCTTCAGACTATTTCCCATTATCATACTGACTAGAGGAACAACAGTGATATAAAAAAAATAGTCTGTTTATGCTTTAACAAGTATTAAGCATGTGTCCAACAAGTAGAATTGACTACTGGCAATGGAGAACTATAGAAAATTTCAGGAGGCTGAGTTAAAGAATTCAAAGGGATTATTGAAATATAATCCTTAGTATGATGATAGATAGATTGAAAAAGAGAGGCACTGGATTAAGTGAACACAATTAGGAGACCATTGTTCAGGAGAGCTTATGGGGACCTGGAAAGGGTAATAATAGTGGAGAGAGATAAATGATGCATTTAAGAGACATAATGACTATAACATCTGCAGACTTTAAATTGGAGGTTTCGGTGAGGAAGAGAGAGAATCAAAAGATGATTCTAAGCTATTTTGTTTTCATTGCAAGTAGAGAATGGTGACATTAATGGAGATAGAGAACACCAGAGAAATAAAGCTTTCAAGTGAGTGAGGATAATGATTTCAGTTTTGGGAAGGTGGGTTTTAGTTCTTCAGGAGAGATAATGAGCCAGTTGCCAAGAGACAGTTTGGCTTTATGAGTTGGGGTTAAAAGGGCAGGGCTGGAGAAATTAACTTAAGGGTTCCTACTTTGTTGTTGTTTGAAACCATGGAAGTAATAGCAAACCCAATGCTAGACGAGCATAGGAGAGCAGATATTTCCTTATTGTCCTTTATATAAAAGCTACTATGCTAGACTTCTTAGGAATATTATTTAATTTAGGCCACAGTCAAGGATATAAGACAGGACAAAGCAGCATTTACTGGGTTAATAGAAGAGCAAGAGTTCATATAGGAAACTAAAAACCAGCAACATGGGTGTAGAGAAGCAGAAGAGGAATCCTTCCAAACACCAAGGGAAAAACCTTTTAGAGGGAGGTGATGATTAGTCATGTCAAATGCTCCACAGTTTTTGTGAAAAGTGAAGACCTGGCATATTGGAATTAGCAGTTAGGGTAATTATTCTGATTTTTTTTTCTTGGCAGATTCTACTTTCTGGATACACAGTTAAACTTATAAAAACATAAACAGCCTTCTTTTTATATCACTGTTGTTTCTCTAATCAGTATGATTCTGGGAAATAGAACTAAAGTCTATATACAGAGTCTCTTTGCTTCTATCAAGAAGTTAAGATGCAGGAGGAGAAATGTTTTAAATTACTTTCCTTTGCTTCCCCAAGGAAAAAAGATTGAAGAACAGAAAATAAAGGACAAAAGATTGAAGAACAGAAAATAAAGGACAAAAGCCCTACCCACAGTAGCAGTATGTGGTTAAAGGGCTCATTTGGAAAAAAAAAAATCTGATTTGTCACATTTGCCCATTTGTGTGATGTCAGTACTTCTACCGTGGCCATTTTCAAGCTTTCAACAGTTTAAAAAGCTGATTACAAAATCCCTGAGTATTTAAAATCAAGATGAACTGGCCAAGTTGTGCCATCTAACTTTAGCATAACACTGCAGATATCTTGTGTTTAGGTCAATGACCACATGTAAATTTTTGTGGCATATTTACGAAGTTTAAGAAACACATTTTCATTTTTAGTTGCCTTTTTGGAGCTAATCTATGCACTATAATAGCTATCAGTACCTGAACAATTTTTCCCCTTACTACCTCTTTGTGATAGGGTAGTCCTTCTGTGCTTCCTAGTCAAAGGAAAAGGGCAAGCCTTGCATATTTCATATTCCTTCCTTCCCCAAAACACATGTAAGTAGAGCCCTTAAATGTTCTCAATTAGCTTTTTTTCCTGATAAGGCTAATGCAGGACCATAATTATATGCTATTTTCAGACTCAGTCATGTCATCTGTCATTATTGGTCAGATATTTATGTTTCACTTGAAATTAAAAGAAATTAAACTGATGGTCCCAGTATCCAAAGCTGACTTTTCAATTTAGGAAGAGAAAAACAACCGAAATATTAATTAGGATACAAATAAGAGAAGAAATATATCTTTGGATTTTACTTTTAAATGACAGGTGAGGAATAAATTTTAAAAGACTGAACTTTATGGTAAATTGAATTATATGTACCCCATTTACAAGAGTTATTAATCTTAATTGACACTTCTATGGGTGTGAACCCCTAGTAAATAGAACCTCCTGAAGATGTTATTTCTATTCAATGTGGGCCCAGCTGAATGAGGGTGGGCCTTAATTAGGATTATTGAAGTTCTTTATAATGCAGAAGAAATCCAGACCTAGTAAGAAAAAGTCACCAGTTGGAGCTGGACGCCAGAAGGCAAGGGAACCTGGAAAACAAAGGAGAGGACATTGCTGTGTGACCCAAGGTATGGAGGTAAACCAGGGAACCCAAAGAGTCACGAGTGGCCAGCACCAGTTTGTTACAGACTTTGTTGAGAAAGGATAGCTTTGCTGATGCCTCATTTTGGACTTCTAGCCTCATAACCATGAGTAAATAAATTCCCATTGTTTAAGCCAACCAATTATGTGGGATTTATTATACCATTCTGGTGAACTAAGAGAATCTTTTCATTGAAGTCAGAAATTCCATTGTTAAATGTAACACATACAAGAAGCATGGTTATATAGTCAGTTAAAAGAGTCCATCTTATATACAATCAGAATAGGAGCTAATTAACTCCAAGCTTTGATTTTTCTCCAATTAGTATTTCATAAAAAATGGAGTAGGGATAGTGAATTAATCTTGTTTTATTAACATTCATATCACTTACTCTGTAATTAATGCAATTGTTATTTTATTGCTGCTAATGGCTCACTGACTTTCTCAACACTGGGTGAAAAATGACTTTATATAATCATCAATTTTGAGATTTCAGCAGTGGTTCTCTTATTCACTTTCAAGTTTCACTGCCCTGCGGAAAAATGTATATGATTAAATTTTTTGTGGTTTTCCTTGTTTAGACCTCCAATCAGCCTAATTAAGATACTGTTAGTGTTAATTGATACACTACAATATGACTTTATATTATAAAATGACTTTACAACTTTTCTTAACTTGAGTTTCTACTGATCTATGTATGTATCAAACATAAGAACCTAAACAGAGAGAACACATTTGGAGGATAACGTTACTTAGGAAGGCAAAACTGTCTCTCTCTTTTTTTTTTTAACAGTTGGTGAATTGAGCACTCATTCTTTTGATTCTTTTGTTGGTAATCACAAGCATCTGATGATGTAATGGGGGGTTGGCAAAAAGGAGAAGAAAACACACAGGCGTTTTCCATATCTCATTTTAAACCCCTGAAAGACAAGTTGATAGATTTGGCAGGAGAGTGGGCGGTGGAGGTGGACTACTCTGAATTACATTAAGAAATTGTATCTTCTGAAGCACATGATGTACTACAGCTGAGAAATCTCTGCTAAACTCTAAATAAAATATAGGCAGAAGATTTCTCTGCTACTCACCAATCCTGATGCAGAATAATAGCAAAAAAAAACACCTCTAACAGCTCGTATGTTGTAATAAATGAACTGTCACATTGTGAAAGGAGCATAAAAACGAATTTATTTGAATGTTTATTTGTCTTAAAAAGTAAATATTTAAATGGTAAATCTTGATTAGTTAAAATATATTTCTTTATTAATACTTCATTTTGTGTGTGTATACAACTTTTTGTTTTCTAAATTCATTAATGTTTTTCAAATAATCCAAGTAATTTTACCCTCTCTGTGGTTTGGTAGATAGGAAAATAACTTGATATACTCTGAAATTCTCATTCTTAACTCTTCTAAATATCTTGAGCTTCATGTCCAAGAAGCTAAGGAATTAAGATTCTTATCTTTCATATAAATATTCTCAGATTTGGTAAAACATGACAAGTGATAGATTTAAGACATTTATGCCATTGACACAACCTCTCTCTTTTCAAATAGTGAGAGATAACTCCAGCTGCTTGGAAATTTACTAAAGTCGTTACTGAGCAACTGAGAATAGTGATGATGCATCTGTTAAATATTTTATAAAGACAGAGCAAATAAAGTAGAAATTACCTAGTGAAAAAAAAGCAGGGCACCCGCAAGCAGTCAGAGGTTCTCACAAATATTTGCTTTGAATAATTCATTTTCCTGCTATCATCCAGAACATAAAAATGTTTTCAAAGTCTCCAAAGCATTTTACCCTTAATAAAAGCAGAGCAAAAATCACAGACCTTAAATGGGGTAAACACTTATATGGTGTAAGTACTTAATTTTGGTTTAATGACTCACTGCATAAATTTAAAATAGTTTCACCTTTCAGTTCTTTCAGTGTGCTCCTCATTGCGTAAACTTAAAATAATCTCACCTTTCAATTCTTCCAATGTCCTCCTCCTAGATGGTAAAATATCTGCTACAGCAAAATACACTCAGAATCTTGTTCAGCACAGTTATGTTTATTCCAGTATAAGGTTCTCAGGTACATATTGTTCATATTTCAGGTGCACATTGTGTACATATCATAGTCTTTTCTTACTTAGCTTGGCATAGATTTAAAAGATAAGATACAGAATCATGAAGCGCCTTCATTTTTTTCTTTCGTACAGTGCCTTTCTTTGCTGTAATACCTTATTTCTATCCCTGTCTTTTATTGGTCCTTCCTCCTCCCTCCAAATCATGCACAGGCATGCGTGCACACACGCACGCACACACACACACACACACCCCTTGCATCCCTGCAGAGTCTGGATGCTTTTCTGTGAAGATTTTAGATTTATTCTCAAATTGCTTGGTTAATTACTCACAAAACTGTTCATACCTCCTGGAACTCTTTGCCCAATATACTTAATTTATTTAACATTTAAAACTTTGTTGCTCAAACCCCATAAACCCGTGGCTCTCATTTCTGATAGCACAGTAAAATTGCCTGAAAAGATTTTTTAAAAGTACCGAAGCCTTGGCTTCAGTCTCAGGGCTTTTGATTTTAATAGGTCCAGATATTAGTACTTTTACAAGTTGCACATGTTATTCCAACATATAATTAAAGTTGAGAATCACTACTCTAAACATTAAATAAGTCTAGAGTTTTGTATGACTTCCCTTAAATGTTTCAGTCACCTTTAAAACAGGCTGAAAGCACACACACATTATTTTAGAGATTACAAAGCCCATTACTATTCTTACATTTTAGCATAGTATCAAAGTAATTGATTTTTAAACATTTATTGACATATTTTATGTATTTTTATAGTTTCAAAAACATTTATATATAGGGACACATGTGTTAGAGTATTATTTATATTGCTAATAGGAAAGGACATTGTTGCAAGCCAGTCAACATTGTACTTTCTGAATTAACACTCTATTGACTCTTGATTGACACACATGATCAGAGTTTCATATCCATGGAGGTTATAACATTATGTTAATTGGGTTTTTTTTAAACCCATTATCCAACTTTCTATTCCCATGTTCATCTTGTCTCTTCCCAATGTGTTGGCTGTGCTTTAATTGCATCTCATTATAATTAGTAGGGTCTCTTATGTTTTATTTTCCAGAAACACATAGTTGAGTCCAATCAGCTCTTCTCTAGGAAAATTTATTAATAAGTCATCTTAAAATACAAAATTGGATCCCCCCCCACCCCCTTTTTTTTTTTTTTCAGTCTGGATATTTTGTCTGCTACTGGTTCTGATTAGTATCATCTATTCTGGTCATGGTTTCTCTGTTTTCCATTATTTTATTTCATCCTTTTTATTTGTCATAGTAAAGTATATCAATATAATTAGAGAGAGAAAATGTGCATCTACTCATTATAAAACTACAAAAGCAGATTATCCATATATTCAAATTTACCTAAATACTCTATTTTTTTAAAGATAAAATGATTTTACTCTTTTTTATCATTACTACCATTTGGAATAATTTGTAATTACTGTTTTTTAAATTTGGTTTTTCACAGACTTATTCAATGTTGCTTTGGACATAAAGCAAAAATTGAGCATAAAGGAAAGGGATATCACTTAACATGGAAAATGGTCAACAGGAAACATGATTGGAAAGAATCTCTATGTAGGAGGCAAATAAATGAACAGGCCACAAAAATTATTGAAAAATAAACACATTTCTCTTAAGATATTTCCATATACAGAAAGGCAGTCCTTATGAATCTTACAGGATAACAAGCATTCAAATTGGGTTCTCTACTCGCAGTAGTCCAGCATCATTTTCAAATGAACTCATTTCTCAATCACTAAAATAATAGTCTAAGACAGCAGGGAAGCTCTATCATGAGAAGATAAAGTAATCAAACCAGTGTACAACAGGTTCTAACAGATATTGGGTAGGGTCTGTAAGTATGGTTTTATAGAATCATTTTAAAAAGTAATGAAAGCAGGTTTTAAGACAAAATTTAAATAAGTGCATTTTGAAAACTCCTAGCAAGCAAATTAACTGAAAGACCATGACCCACTACAACTTCTCACATAATGCTTTGTTCTGGGTTCATAAAAAATGCTCTTTTAAAAATTGTATTGCCAAAAGCATTGGCAGTTCCATTGCAGTTTGAGGGGGGAAAGCTCTCAATATGATTTACAAATTAATTAAATAAACCCTTGGCAATACTAACAGAATATTACAAGGGGAAGACAGAGAAGGCCGTGTTATATAAGTCAATTTAATTTCTTTTAGAGTGGCTATTGAAATCACACTTAAAATGTGTATTTTGTTTTCCAAAAATGATAAGTAAATCTAGGTCAAATTTCTTAACTTATGTGATTTCTTAACTTACTGTACTGTCAAATTTTATGCATGAATCTCTAAAATAGTGCTGTCCAACAGAACTTTCTGAGATGACATAAATGTTATATATCTGTATTGTGCAAAACAGGCACCACTAGACATATGTGGCTATTGAATATTGAAACAGGGCTAGTCTGAGTAATGAACTGAATTTTAAATTTTAATTTATTTAAACTGAAATACCTACATGTGGTTATGGGCTACCATATTATACAGCTCTGAAGCCTAAGTGAAGATTTTCGAAACAAACTGACTCTGTATTTGCTACAATGAAGCAATGGTGTTAGAGGACAATGGAAATTTATTCAATGAATCTGAGAAATTTAGTCTGGAATCATATCAAGCTAATTTTTCAACACTGTAACATTTTAATATGTAGGACAGGCATGCTTAGAGAAGTGACATTCAGTGGAGCTCTAGGCAAATTGCTAAACAAAGGGAATACTATATGTTGCCCTCATACTCTCTGAAATTACTTGCACCATCTCGAGTGGCATTGTTCACTAGCCACAAGGGACAGTTGAGCACTTGAAATGTAGCTAGTCAGGATTTAGATGTTGTGTAAGGATAAAAGACACACAAGATTCCATGACCTTGTACAAAATAAAGAATGTAAAGTATATCATTTACCTTTTTTTGTGTGTGTAGAAATAATGTTTTGCATATATTGGGTTAAATATATTTCACATAGTTATTTTTACTTTTTAAATGTGACTATCAGACAATTTAAAATCCCATATGTGGTGCACAGTCTATGTATCTATTGGACAGAGCTGGTGTAGAGGGCTCTATATAGGATAGTGCAGGTCTGCTGCAGCTCACAACTTGTTTAGGGTCTGCTCTGTGCAGTGCCTCTGACAACGAAACCACTGCAGTCCCTCCCTTCCCTGCCCAGGAAAAAATACTGTCTCATCAGTTGTCAACAGATCATCTGCTGCTGCTTATATGTATATATGACACATTTTTCCCAGATTTCTTTCAGATGCATTATTTTATTTCATTCTCACAATAACCTCATGAGATATGCACACAGTGTTTCAGTAAACCACAGGAGAAAGTGAAAAGTAGCTTGGGGAGTGGGATGAGATTTTACTTAATAATAAATATATTTAAACTGGTTTGTTAAAAATAAGTAGAAGTCTGATAGGATAAAAGGGAAAGAGCATTCCAAATAGAAGAACACACCATACTTGGGAATTTAAAATGTATTTTTCAGGGCAGGAGGAAGGAAACAACTCAAATTTTTAAGCTGACCAAGGAAATCATCAATTTTATTTTGATAGATTGTAATTCATTTAGGATGAAAGCCAGATAGGAAGGTGTGATGTGGAATTTATGGAAGGGAGTAGTCAATCCCCATGATTTATGGTAGTTATATTTTATAACGTTGCCACAAACTCTGAATTAGCAACTATTGAACAATTGCTCCTAGTAGATATACAGGGTAAGGTTCTTGTGAGCCTCTAGTCACAACATTTTGTCAATTAATAAATGCATAACCTTGTTTCATGTGTGATTCTGTTTAAAGACATCATATAATATATATATACATGCATGTCCATATAAACTTTGTTATAGTAACATATATAGAACTCAGAATTTTCCATTTTAACCACTTTCACATGTATAATTCAGTGGTGTCAATTATAGTCACAATATTTTATTACCATCACTAACATCCATTACCCCAATTTTTCACCATCTCAAGTGAGCTCTGTGCTCATCATGCAATGACATGCCCTTACTCTTACCCTCTGGCCCCTGGTAACCTGTAGTCTATTATCTGTCTCTACGGATTTGTATATCCTAGGCATTTCATATAAATGAGATCATACAATATCTGTTTGTGTCTGGTTTATTTCACTCAACGTGATATATTAAGGTTTAACCATGTTGTTGAATGTATCAGAACTTCATTCCTTTTTATGGCTAGATAATATTTGTATCATATGTATATACCACATTTTCTTTATCTATTTTTCTGATGATGGACACTTGAGAAAGCAGGGACTCAAACAGGTATGGATATACCAATGTTAATAGCAGCATTATTTCATAATATGTATTTTCGATTAACTTTTGGCCAAAAGCTCTGTAACTCAGGTCTGAATGTAGTTTATCTAACACATGTATTTTCTCTATAAGGCATATCACAACCTTCTTGTGGTTAGGAACATTAGAAAACACTTCAGCATTATGCTTGAAGACCATTTTAAAGTGCAAAATCACCAATTAAAAGCATAAGAATATGAAAAAAATGTGGCACTACATATTCCACTAAAAGGACACTTGTTTACAGAGATGTGAAACAAGAGGAAGAGTGTGGCCTTGTTTGACCTCAGCTGGGGATGTGTGACTCAAATATTTTGCTGTTCTGTGTATGTCTGCAAATAACTGGGACAATATCATGAGTATTGATTTTTGAGGTTACAAATTAATTTCAGTGAGTAGGTGAATTTATAAAAATGGGATTCAAGAATAATAAGGCTTGACTGTATTTGGACCAGGACCTTGGCAGTGTTCTTGTCCCTCTCCGGTTGCTCATCCTAGGCTCTGCCTCACATTTTTTCCAAGCCATGAGATATGGCCCGCCACGTCAGAAGTATCTTGCCTCTTGTGTAAATATACGCAGGGTTCTTAACTTTACAATTCTGTCAGTTTCTTCATTCTGTATTTGGTTCCCATGCATTTGTTCAGTGTGATTTCTTTTTTCAGTTACGTCCAGCTGTTGTGTATTGTTTATATAAAGAACTTATTTCCTTTTTGTCCCAATACTCACTTCATTCATTTGTAATCAGTGCTCTAATATTATTTCAAAGTTAAAATAACTATTTTGTTATTGCTTTGGTAAGAACTTCTTAAGGAATGAAGTAATGTGAACAATATTGTATTCAGATTTCACTGTGAATTCCCACTTCCACAGCAAAGCAGATTACCATTGGTAGGATAATATTGCATAGCGTTATAAATTATGCTTCTACCACTTACTAAATGTATGATCTAATTTACAAGCAATATAAATTTTCTATTTGTTTCCTCATCTGAAAAATTAAGATAATAGCATGTACTTGCTAGGATTGTTGGAAGGATCATATATAGTGCTTGGAGAACATCTGGCATACAGCAAATGTTCAATATGTCAGCTAGGTATTTTTCTTTTTATTATTATTGCATTGAAAATAGAGTTTCTCCAACAGAAGTAAAAACAGGGAACAGATGTTCAAGAAACAGGAAGGGATATGTATTTAATCAGGCAGCCCACAGAGTATACAGCAAAACTTCCAAGCCCTGGAATCATGACCATAAAATAAAGGGTTATTCCCTACATTATGTGGTTCATTAGCTATCACATTAGTTGTGCTCTATATTCTAAAATGTGTTACTATTCTGAGCTTAGTTTGAAAGACTACGGACTTAATCCTCAATTCTCATAATTCCTCCATGCGTTTGTTATTATCATACAAGGCACTGGGTGACAGTGTATACTTGTTTAGTAAAAGTATGCCATGCTTTGTAAAGCTTTGTCACAGTTTTTCCATTACTGAATGACCAACAGGCCAGGCAGCTTTCCTTTACTCACTGTTCTTCAATTATCATTTTCCTTGACTTTTTGAAGCAGGATACCTCTATCTATGCTTCTTGATACATGTATGTTTCCTTTTTGTGCGTGTGACCACTCCCAGTGCAGCTTTTAGCCATCTTTTTCCATTATAAATTTCATTCATTCTAAGGCTTTGACTATTATTTATATAGATGATTCCCAAATGTATATCCTCTTTCATTCCCTGTACCATTTCTAAATTCAAATTATCACATTCTGCTCACTTTGAGTTTTACCATCCCCACAAAGTCAATTCATAAATAAATTAATCCTTTTTGCATACAAATTGGTGCTTCTATTTGACTTCCCAAATGGTGCCATCAGTCTGAGTCACTGGATTTAAAACTATAGTAAAGAGCTTAGAAGTCATTAATTCTGTCCTTGCAACAAGAAAAAATGCTGAAACTGAAAATTAGCAACTCTTCTTTGATTCATCAGAGAATTGAAATCATAGGCAAATCACCCCCACCTCTATCCCCACCCCTTCAGACTAGAGAGAGAGACAGATACAGAGAATCACAACTTAACCAGGAGCAGAAGTTACTATAAAGGACAGTGGATAGCAATAATTAAAGATTTAATTGACTAATTGCTGGAGACTGAGCATGGACTAGTTTGAGAATTAAAAATCCTTGCAGGGGGTGGATGTGGCTCAAATGGTCAGGCGTCTGTCTCCCATATGGAGGGAACTAGGTTCGATCCCCTGGACCTCCTGGTAAAACAAAACAAAACAAAACAAAAAACCCTTGCACACCAGTGTTAGAGGGGCCCTCATACTTTATTAGTTTTACTTCCAGGGATTCCACCAGGTTTTAACTATAAAGACTGGAGAAAAGTCCTTTGAGCTTCTGGCATAGGGAAGGGGAAAATAACCATTTTGAAATATGCCCAGAATATTCTATTCTCTTTAACAAAGCTCTGCTATTTTATCAGAGCTAACCACATGGGTTTTACCAGAGCCTAACTCACATGTAGGAAGGAAAATATCTAACTCTAGCCCCCTATATCCTTTCTGTCTCACCTAAGGTTGGGAGAAGTGGTTAAGGCAGAACAGCACGTGTGAATATCACAGCTCAGAGGCACAGAGTTACAAAAGATTGTGTTCTGATCATAGGATTACAGAAAACTTCCCATCCACCCAGGGAATTACAGCTGAAAAGAACTGCAAGGCTCAGACCCTTTTTAAGAGTAAGTCCTGAGGGAGTCTTTAGAGAAATCCAATGACAATAGCAATGCAAAAACAAGGATATCAGAATAAATTTTAGCCTCTGATACCTACAGCTACAGCAAACAGTAAGCACAACTTAACTTCTAGCTAGATGAACATAAAACCTCATACCAAAGTACTATTTACCTCACTTATTTTTACCCAATACATCCCATCCTCCTTTAAACAAAAAATCATAAGTCATACTAAAAGGTAAAAATACACAGTCTGAAAAGATATGTAAGCATCAGAACCAGACTCAGATATGGGAGAGATTTAGGGATTATCAGGTCAGGAAATTAAAATAATTGTGGTTCATATGATAAGGGTTCTAATAGAAAATGGGGAGAACATGAAAAAACAAATGGATAATATAAGCTGAGGTAGAAACTAAAAGAATAACAAGGAAAATGCTAGATCTCAAAAACACTGTAACAAATGAAGCCGGTATAGCTCAGTGGTTGAGCACCTGCTTCACATGTACAGGGTCTCAAGTTTAATCTCCAGTACTTCCATTTAAAAAGCAATCAAGCAAGCAAGCAAACAAGCAAACCCATTGTAACAGAAATGATGAATGCCTTTGGGCTTATCAGTTGACTAGACAGGATCAAGGAAAGAATCAGTGAGTTTGAAGATATGTCAATAGGAACTTCCAAAGCTGAAATGCAGAGAAAAAAAAAAAGAAAAGAAAGAAAAGAAAAAGAACAGAATATCCAATGACTGTTGGACATTTACCAAAGGTATACTACACACATAATAGGAATATAAGAGGGAAAAGAAACAGAAGAGAATGGATATTTGATGTAATAAATTCTAATGGATGAGAATGTCCCAAAATTAATAACATCACACCACAGATCCAGGAAGCTTAGAGAATGCTAAGCAGGATAAATACCAAAGATCCACACCTAGGCATATCCTATTCAAACAGGAGAAAACCAAAGACAAAGAGAAAATCTTAAAGTAAGCAAGAAGATAATTCCCCACCTTGCCTAGAGGAACAAGGATAAGAATTGTTTTTTACTTCTCTTCAGAAACCATGCAGGCTATAAGAGAAATGGAATGAAATATTTAGAGTTGAAAGAAATAACCCAATAACCTAGAATTCTCTACCCAGTGAAACTATGCTTTAAAACTAAAGTAGAATTAAAGACTTTTTTTAGACAAATAAAACTTGAGAAAATTTGTCACTAGTAGAACTGCCTTGAAGTAACTGTTTAAAGAAGTTCTTCAAAGAGAAAGAAAATGATATGGGTCAGAAAGGTCAAATAAACAACCTAAAATTTCCCCTTTTAACCACATTCAAAAATATAATTCATTGCTATTAATTATATTCACAATGTTGTGTTACCATGACCACCATCCATTACCAAAACTTTCCATCATCCTAAATAGAAACTGTAGATTTTAAGCCTTAATTCCCTATTTCCTACTACCCCATCGCCTGGTAACTTATATTTTCTATTCTGACTCTGATTTTGCTTAATCTAATTATTTCATATCAATGAGATCATACAATATTTGACCTTTTGTGTCTAGCTTGTTTCACTCAACATGATGTCTCCAGGTTCATCTATGATGCCGTATATATCAGAAACTCACTCCTTTTAATAGCTGAATAGTATTCCTTTGGGTATATATACCACCTTTTTTAATATATTCATCAGTTGTTGGGTACTTGGTTGCTTCCATCTTTTAACAATTGTAAATAATGCCATTGTGAACATTGTTGTGCAAATATCTATTCAGGTCCCTGCTTTAAAATCTTTTGGTTATATATCTTGAATTGGGATTGTTGTGACTTATGGTAATAATTCTATACTTGACTTCTTGACCTTCTGAGGAACTGCCAAACTGCCTTCTAGAGCAGCTGTACCATTTTACCAAAAATGAATGAGTATTCCTATTTTACCACAACAAACACTTGTGTATTCTT